>JAUZSU010015822.1:0-10955 GCA_034780255.1 Parotocinclus maculicauda
ACAATAAAGGTTTAATAAACATTTAATATGTTACATAGCACGTCCCGTCTTGTAACATAGGGCATGTTTGTGTAATCAGACCAGCCGGTTATTAGGACCAAAACGATCGCGTCCCAATGTGGTCCCATTAACCGGAATCGACTGTATATGTTAAAAATGGCAAACGCTCCCGAAGAACAAGTAGAAGGCACACGTATAAAGGAGGATTATTTCATTTTTACAGCTACATTTCTCTGAATAAACTTATTATTTGGGCACGGTGCACAGGGACGTACATGTCCGGGGATATATGGTTCGGGCCCGGCCTTAAGCTCCGCCTATGTGGGGTTTGCAATTGATTAAATGCTTGCTACAAAAATTGTCATGAATAGCCATTAAAGATGTGACTTTTACTGAATGCTTTTCACTGAGTGATTCTTCTCTCTGTAAAAGGCTTTCACGTAAAAACCCATTATTATGGTATTTTGAAATGCAAAATGCAGTGTTTACACTGGATTCACACACAGCTGGATTAATGGGTGTGTCTTGCAGGAGCCGACTGAAGGCCAAGAACCTGATGTACATCAAACAGATCCTGTTTGTGCTTGAAGGGCTTGTCCGTACTCTTGGAGGCAAGTGTGCAAATATACAAATACATGAGCTCAATTATTTATGGTCTTGGTGCCGCTCAAATCCTTCCCCAGAAAGAATGGATCATCCACTTTTTTGATCTTGTGGGGAAATTTTGCTTTTCCCCACAACTTTAATTGCCTGTTTACGAAACTGTTCCCATAAGCATGTGTGTCTGTGCTCTGACGACTATTGCAATATCCATTTAGGAGTGGAGAACAATAGGCTGTTTTTCACAAACAAAAGTGATTTTTTTTTAAACAAAACTGAAACCTATTAAATATTACAGCAACATGGTTTGCTTTAGGTTACTCCAGTTCAGTTTGGGGTTAAGTGTAGGCTTATCATTAGTTAGTAACAGTAATACACACCTGAGGCACTTGAGGGTCTGACATGTTTATGTGATTGCCCACCATTGGAATACATAGTAATAGAAAGTGGATTATAATGTAATCCCAATAAGTGGATGTATTCTAATATATATTGTTTATGACCACAGGAAAAGTAGGAATAAATCCCACCACCCAAAGCACTCAGTCAGGTAAACACACACACAAACACACACACACATCAATGAACATGTGTGACTCCAGATTTCGTTCTCATGTGAACTTCTATCTTCTATCGTTTTCTATCTCCACCACAGGAACTGAGCTACTGACAATCAATGACTTCCTATTCAGAGCTCAGATAGATAACATCAACCTATTCAAGGTACACACACTTATCTCGGTAAACCCTGAAAGTCAGATCTTATGTTTAAAAGGAGGACTCTAATCAGTTTATCGCTCCCTAACAAAGGTTCGGAGATACTTTGAGAAGAGCATGATCAGCAGGAAGGTGAGCAGAGCCTCATTATCATGTTGCAAAATGCACGTGGATGGAAGTAACCCACTGCTGATCTGAATCGTCTGTGTGTTCGTAGCTGTGCGGGTTTTTGGAGAAGTATGAAGGGAGTGGCGTAAACACGCACCCCAGTTCTGTAAACAAGGAAAATCGTCGAACTGAAGGGCTGGGACGATTCCTGCAGAGCCTTCAGAGCAAACCGACAGGTGATCAGTCAGTACTGTGGAATGATTTTTCCTGATGATGTTAGTAATGGAAATGTTATTCAGATATCTATTTTGTGTTTATTAAATGGATTTCAGCTTTCTTCCCCCAAATATACTCTACAGTACACACGTGTCACATTCAAGAATACTGTCTGGATGCTCAGCTTCTTAGGGGTGTAGCTCTTAACATTGTGTGTGTGTGTGTGTGTGTTACAGCATCTCCAGAGCACCTTGCTCCAGTAGAGGACAGACCTAATATGGCATCCCCTATGATGCTTGTTGAAAGTTTCCTTTTCGCCCTCACAAGCGCCAATAAAGACGGGAGAGTGGTGATGGTTAAACAAGGTGACTCGTTGCACACCATAAACATTTTTGCCCCGTTTAACATCTGCATTACATTACGTTGCCAGTCCCAACCTTTTTAGGCTGCTGTTATGTAAATATAAAGAATTTTCTCAAGAAAACTGACCCCTGAAACGACAAATGAAACGCTAACGTGTACACAGCATTAATGCTCTCACATCCGATTTCTAAACTGTTATACACATGCTAGGCCTTTTCAGTTATATTAAGAAATTCCCATTAATTATAGAAAATACAGCAAGTCATCGTTACGACCCTGTCTTGGTTAAAGCCGTGACGTTTAAGGGAACGCTATGATGGACCTTGTTTGACAGAAGCCAAAAATGCATGGATTAGGCAGAATTAGGAACAGCAGGGAAGATCAGATGGATGAAACAAACTTTTTTTTTTTATTATTATTATTTTTTTTTATAATATTTTTTTATTGGGGAAAAACAGAAATACACAACAGAAATACACAGACAATTTCACACACTTTCCTTATTTCCCCTTTCCCCATTTTTCTTTATCTTCTACCCCTTTCCCCTCCCACCCCACCCAAACCTACCCACCTAGATTGATATAGAAAGAATAATAACTAACTTATATTAAAAAAAATATATATAAATAAAAAATAATAATAATAAAATAAAATAAAATAAAAAAAAATTTGGAAAGGGGGTCAGCCGGCTGGGAGTGTCTTCAGCGACCTAAAGTAGACCAAGAGGGGATACCATTTCTTATTAAACTTACCTGTATCCCCTCTTAGAGTAAACCTAGTCTTCTCTAGTTTAAGAAACTGCATAACTTCTCGTAGCCAAACTGAAACCGAAGGGGGACACGAAGACTTCCAAAGGAACAGAATGCATCGCCTGGCCACCAGGGAGGTGAACGACAAAACATCCAAATCCGTTCTACTGTACAGGGGTTTACTTAGGGGGAGACCAAATATCGCAACCCATGGACACATTTCTATAGTGGTCCCCATGACCTTTGACATCACATCAAAATACCCACTCCAAAACCTCCGAAGCGCAGGACAGAAAAAGTACATGTGCCCCAAACCACACGGCGAAGTTCCACACCTGTCACAAACATCTCTAACTGAGTCAGGATAAAATTTGGAGAGTTGTGACTTCGAGCGATGGACCCTATGCAAAACTTTAAACTGTATCAGTTGTAGCCTTACACATGGGATAGAGCGACGAACCACATTAATCGCTCTATCCCACCACTGATCAGTAAAGGTAATAGCTAATTCTTGCTCCCACGCTAATCTAGCCCTGTTAACAACTGGTGCATCCAACTCCAGAAGCCTGGAATAAATCCTTGATATAAGGGACTTTCCGAGAGGATTCAATGTCAAAAAGTCGTCCCAAGGGGGAGCACTTGGAAGCTGAGTGTAATCAGGAAAAAGGGAAGAAAGACAGTGTCTGATTTGAAAATAACGAAATAAATGCGAAGCCGGGAGATTAAACTCGGATGATAACTGTCTAAAAGAACAAAGAACTTGGTTTCTGTAAAGGTCTCGGAAACATTTGATACCCTTATTGTGCCATGTTCGAAAGCAAGAATCACTCTGCGCCGGTGGGAACAAATGGTTGTCTAGAATTGGCAATGACAAGGAGGGTGCTGTATAACCAAAACACCTTCTAAATTGCACCCAGACACGTAAAGTAGAAAGCACTAGGGGATTATTTGTGTAATTGGACGGCTTGAGCGGGATGGACGAAGCCATCAGTGCCAATGCGGATGAAGATGTGAAAGAGTGGGTCTCCAGTCTGCACCAGTGCAGGCCAGGGGAGTGAAGCCAGCACAGCAACCTTTGGATGTGCACTGCAAAATAGTAATATTTAAAATTAGGCAGTGCAAGACCTCCCTCAAATTTGAATCTCTGCAATAATGATTTACCCACTCTGGGAACCCGTCCCTCCCACAAGAATGTGGAAATTAGCTGATCCAACGATTTAAAGAAAGTTTTTGTTAGATACAATGGAAGGGTTTGAAACAAAAAAAGAAACTTCGGCAGTACATTCATTTTAATTACATTTATTCTACCGATTAACGACAGGGGAAGAGATCTCCATCTCTGTAAATCTGTTTTTAATTTATCCATCAGCACGGAGTAATTTGCACTAAATAATAAAGGCAAAGTGCGGGAAACATGAACACCTAAATATTTGAAGCCGTCTGGCGTCAAATTGAATGGAATATCCGTTTGATGTAAACGCAAAGCTAGAGCGTTAACAGGGTAACATTCACTTTTTTGGAGATTCACCTTATAACCTGAAAATGAGCCATAAGTCTCAAGGAGTGTAAGAATAGGGGGAAGAGATTTAGCTGGATCAGAAACATACAACAGTAGGTCATCCGCATACAGTGACAATTTTAAATCCATATCGGCCCGAGACAGACCCCGAAATGAAGTAAGTGATTTCAAGGCCACGGAAAGCGGTTCAATAGATAAAGCAAACAACAATGGTGAGAGGGGGCAACCCTGTCTAGTTCCACGCGATAGTGTAAAGTATTCCGAATTAGAATTATTAGTCCGCACACTAGCTCGAGGACATGTATAAAGTAATTTAACCCAGGATATGAATTTCTCCCCAAATCCGAATTGATGCAGAACTGTAAAGAGATAATCCCATTCAACCCGATCAAATGCTTTTTCAGCATCCAATGACACAATGACTTCAGGAGCAGAAAGGGAATGATCAGAATAAACCACATTCAAAAGTGTGCGAATGTTGAAGAAAAGATGACGACCCTTAACAAAACCATTTTGATCATCTGAAACTACATCCGGGAGTACACCCTCCAAACGAGAGGCCAAAACCTTAGCCAAAATTTTGACATCGACATTCAGAAGAGACAAAGGCCTATATGAGGAGCACAATGTAGGATCCTTATCCTTTTTTAATAAAAGAGATATAGATGCCTCCCGTAAGGTTGGTGGAAGAGAGCCTGAGCTCAGGGACTCCTCAAACACGGCCAACAGCAACGGCGCCAACTTGTCTTTAAATTTTTTTAAAAATTCAACCGGAAAACCGTCTGGGCCTGGTGCCTTACTGGTTTGCATATTACCAATAGAACGAATAACCTCAGCCAAAGCCAAAGGAGAATCAAGATCACCAGCCACAACTGAGTCCAGAGTTGGAAGCTCCAAATCGTCAAAAAAGGACGACATCTCCGGGCTGTCAGGCAAAGATTCGGACTGATATAGAGCTGCATAAAAAGCCTTAAAAGCAGAATTTATGGCCAGAGGGTCTGTACATAGCTCGCCCGCGGAATCAACAATTTGAGATATAGACCGTGAAGCCATCATTCCCCTCAGCTGATGTGCTAGCAGCCTGGAGGGTTGGTCGCCGTGCTCGAAAAATGCACTCCGTGTATGAAGGAGAAGCTTCTCAACTTCAGCAGTGGTATTTAAGTCATACTCTGTTTGTAACTCCAGTCGGTGTTTCAATAGCTGGGGTGACGGGCACGCTGAATTAAGTTCATCCACTTTAGCAATATCAGCTAGCAAAGCCTGCAACTTAAGCTTACGTGCTTTATTCAAATGCGATGTGTAAGATATAATTTGGCCTCGCAGATAAGCTTTAAGTGACTCCCACAGAAGGGAGTAAGAAACTGAATCACTTTTATTAAGAGATATGTAATCATCTATTGAGGATGAAATAAAGTTGTTGAAAGCACTATCAGATAATAGGAGTGTGTTCAACCTCCACGGAGTAGTAAACCTGTGGTCTGTTTATTTAAAAAAAAACATATTTCCGAGTGGTGTACAGTAGAAATAAAAAAAACATAAAACTGAAAGTGGTAAAATTATTACGTAATGCATATTATTTTGGTAGGTTAAATGACTGTTGAATGACTTGGATAACTTGTGATAATTGATAACTAATGATAATTGAAACAGCAAATTTTTGACGTAACATTTTTTACCTTGCATATGTCACTCAAACAGAAGTTCAAGTCAGAACGGGAGCCACTTCTTAATGACGCAGAAGTTGTGCGGTTTAAAGAGAATTTAAACTGAAGCAAGTATGTCAGTTGAAGCATCTGGGACGATTTTTTAACGAGGAAGAGGTTTAGTAATGTGTGAGTCACTGATTACTTCCATTTTTGCTAAGGGAATTAAACATAGAGGGAAAGGATGCTACATCTGTTGAGGCCAACTTTAAGGTGTTACAGAACGAAATAAAAAATTTGCAGAGGGAATGTCACACACACGGACTGCTCAGCGGACCACGCCCCCTCACTCGCACGCTCACCTGATCCTTATTTCCCATTTACTATATATTCATCTCCTTACACACACACCCCCGCTGATTTACTTGGCTAGTCCTCGTTTTGAAGCGCTATTTCCTCTTGTGGTTGTTCTGTTGTTTTTTTGCCGTTTTCCGTGTTCTGACCCTGTTTTCCGTCCCCCATTTACGATTTTTGCCTTATCCCTCGGACTCTGGTTTTTGGATTGATTTTGTACCAACCTTGGACTGGAACTGATTACGATTGTACTTTTGTGTGTTTACAATAAAACCGCAATTCCGTCATCTGCGTTTGGCTCCGCTTCTATGACAGGGGTGACAGTTAAATCAGCTGCTATGGGGCCAGCAGTGACGGATTCCAGCTCCAGTTCCGCCCCTGTAACCCAGGGACAGATGATGGAGATTGTAACCGCTGTCCAGCAGCTTATGGCCGATCGGGAATCAATCGCGGAGCTACGCCCTACGGTAAGTGATCTCTCACGTCGGGTAGCCCAGCTCACGCCAGCGGGACCGACCCTGCCCCCCACAGCTTCAGTACCTCTTCCACCCAACCCGCCTCGCACTGCTACAACGAGCGCTGGCGCTGCCGAAGATGTACGATGGCAATCCAGATCACTGTAAAGGTTTTCTCTTGCAGTGTGAACTATATTTTACACATGCGCCACCCAGCAAGGAGAGGTGCCCCTGGATTACCTGCACTTCGAAGAGGCATCCTGTGATGGACATTCTGCTTCTGAGCAGCTGCTGAATCTGCGCCAGGGATACGCCCTACAGTTCCGTACCCTGGCAGCCCAGAGTGGTTGTAACGAACCATCCCTGATCCCCACCTTCAGGTAAGGTTTGAGAAGGGACCTACAGTCTGAGCTCGCTGGTCGCGATTCGGATCTGACCCTGGACGGACTTATATCCCTCACCATCCGTCTGGATCAGCTTATTACCACCCGTTCAGTTTGCCCATGGAAATAGGCAGAACCCATCTTCCCCAGGAGGAACGGGAGTGTCGTGCCAATCTAGGGCTGTGCATGTACTGCAATTCTAACCAGCATCTTTGACGAATGTGTCCCCTTGCTCCTTGAAGACGTCTTTTCCGCTGCGGGGCACCTCAGCTGACACTAGCCGGATGAGTCAGTTTTCTCCCAACTCTTCCATGATACTTCCAGTGACATTACGGCTCTCTCACACTGAGGTCTCCCTTTCAGCGCTAGTCGACTCTGGAACCCAGGGGAACTTCATTTCTGAAGAGAGCCTTCTAAAACAAGCCACTAAGCCCTTACGCATGACCGCGCATTTTGGTGCGGAACTATGAAGTGCGCATCACCGGCGCACTTCACTAGGAAGACATCTAATTTTTACCCATGAGGGATCTAACTCACCCCATCATTTTGGGCTTGCCGTGGCTGCACCTGCACAATCCCACAAAAATCCTGGACTTCGAAGGAACTCGTCTGCTGGTCATCTTATTGTGTAAAAAATTGTCTGTATTTTCCCTTGATTCAGCTGGACACTCTCCAAGCATCAGGACTGGCATTGGTTCTACCCTCCAATGTACCTCCAGAGTACCAAAATCGCGCATTGGTCTTCAGTGAGGTGTCACCAACCCGCCTTCCTCCACACCTATCCTATGTCTGCTCCATTGAGCTACTGGATAACCCTACCTTACCCAAAGGCTTGATTCGGCCATCCACCTCACCTCCCTCAGTGGGCTTCTTTTTCGTGCCCAAAGCGGATTCCACCCTAAGACCTTGTATTGACTATCGAGACCTGAATCAGATCTCCAAGATGTATGCTTACCCACTCCCACTAGCACCCTCAGCCTTGGAACAACTTCGCTCGGCTCATTGGCAATCTAAGTTGGATCTACGCAATGCATACAACCTGGTGCGTATCAAGGAGGGTGAAGAGTGGAAGACCGCCTTAAGCACAAGCACTGGGCACTACGAGTATTTGGTAATGCCCTTTGGCTTAGCCAATGCACCCGCAGTCTTTCAAGCCTTCATCAACAATGTAGTCAGGGATATGTTGGGTCGTTTTGTTATTGTTCTTTACTCTCTTTGATTTGTTCATTTCTTGCTGTCCGAAGCCAGCAATGGACCATCAGGAGGCCCCAAAACCCATCCTACCCACCAGCTGTTTTCTTGGGGTGGTACAATGGGACCTCGAACAGAAACTCTCGCCCAGAGACGCCCACCACCGGAGTGCCCAGCACTTTCGCAACCGTCTCATCACCTGGGCTCACGTTTCACTCTGTTCGGGACATCCTGGGGTGTCTCGCACGCATCAACTTTTGGCTTCTAAATTCTGGTGGAAGGCCATGCTAAGGGACATTCAGGGCGTGGTATTCTCCTGCACTATTTGTGCTCAGAGCAAGACCCTGCACACTCTCCCAGCCAGTCATCTCAGGCCCCTGCCTATTCCTCAATGCCCCTGGTCCTTCTTAGCGGTGTATTTTGTGACAGATCTTCCTCCATCGCTAGGATACACCACCATCCTTACTGTCCTGGATCGATTCTCCAGAGCCTGCAGGTTCTTACCATTTGAGAAGTTGCTTACAGTCTTTGAGACAGCAGAGGCGCTCTTTAGTAATGTTTTTACACTGTTTGGCATCCCAGTGAGCATTCACACAGACCGGTGTTCTCAGTTCACCTCCGCAGTTTGGAACGCCTTCATGGATAAACTGGAGGTATCGGTCAGCCTCACATCCGGCTATCATCCATAGTCCTCCGTTTGTCTCATGGGACCCCACACCTTTGGATGCACTGGCAGTCGACGCAGGACTATGTGGACCCAGGTCCAACAGTGCATCTCACAAGCTGTAGGCAGATATCAGGTCTAGGCAGATTGACGGAGGAGCCAAGAACCAGACTTCCAGCCAGGAGATCGGGTCTGGCTCTCGACCCGCAACCTGCATCTCCAGGGAAGTCATAAACTTATACCTAGATTTATTGGTCCTTTTAAGATTGTGAAGAAGCTTAATAATGTTACTTACTGTCTTTCTCTACCTGCTCACATGCGTACTCACCCCATGTTTCATGTATCACTTACTAGACTCTGGGTTCCTGGTCTGCAGGCACACGCACCTCCAGTTGAACCACCACTCTTGGAGGTTGACGGTGCCCCCGCCTACACGGTCCATTGCTTACTGGACTCTCGGAGACGTGGGTCACGCCCTCAGTACCTGGTGGACTGGGAGGGTTACGGTCTGGAGGAGCGTTGCTGGGTGGATTTCAAGGATGTCCTGGATCCCCTGCTCATACAGGAATTCCACAGCAATCACCTAGACTGCCCTGTTCCTCGCCGTCGGGGCCACCCTCACAAGTCCTTCCCACTTACTCATTTCCCACTCACTATATATTCACCTCCTCACAAACACACACACACACACCCGCTGATTTACTTCCTTTAATCCTCGTTTTGAAGCCCTATTTTTTTCTTGTGGTTGTTCTGTTGTTTTTTGCCGTTTTTCGCGTTTCGACCCTGGTTTCCGTTCTCCGTTTACGCCTTTTGCCTTATCCCTTGGACCTGGTTTTGTTCGCGGTGTGCCCTATGTTTTTTTTTTTAATCTCTGTGTATGTTCCGTTTGTACAGGTGGCTCCAGTCCGGGATCCTTCGCTGCTAAACTTCCAGTCATGTGTCTCTTCTGCCCCGACAGTGACGTTTAAGAGAGAGGAAGGAAGGGGGGCGGCTTTGCTTGCGGGAAGCCCGGTTTGTTTGTTACCTTGTGGGTTATTGATCTATGTGTGTGATTTCTGGTTTTGATCTCTGTTTTGGTTGCTTGAAAGAATGGCAGACTTTGACTTGACCAGGTTTAAGCTTTGTCCTACCTTAGAGATCTTTTATAAATGTAGGAAAGATGACTTGTTATTGATTGCGGACTTTTTCGATATCTCTGTTCAGCAGTTATCTAGTAAAAGAGTCATCAAAACTGCACTTTATAATGAATTGGTGGCACAGCAGATCTTACCCGAACGAGGAGGGTTGTCAGGTATCACACCCCACCCAACTCAGCCACCGGAGGATGGTAAGGGGATGGTGAACAGCTGCGGGCTGGTTCATTAGACCCTGGTTTTCAGATGGTTCTCAAAGAGTTGGAGCTGGAGATTAAGCGGCAAGAATTTCAGACACAGTTGTTGCGTGTTCGGTAAAGGGAGTTGGATACTGAGAGGAAGAAGCTTGACCTGACTGTTTAATCACAAAAAAGCCAGTGCTTCTTCCACGGAAATTCTGCTCCTCAGTAGGAGCCTTCCCTTGCTCCCGCTAATACTGATGTCTCTGGTATGCCTGCATCACCAATTGCCCCGCTACAGTCCTCCCTGGTAAGACAGCCTGTTTTTGATGTGAGTCGACAAGTTTTTCTGTTGCCTGTTTTTAGGGAAAATGAAGTGGATACATATTTCTCTATGTTTGAGAGAATAGCCATTACATTAAACTGGCACAGAAGCTTATGGACACTTGCTACAGTGCAAACTGTCTGGGAAAGCACAGGAAGCATGATCGGCTCTCACCTTAGAACTGTTAAGGGGGATGGCTGGAAAAACCCAGGCAGCCTAGGCAAAATAGGGAACCCAGAGCAGACCCACAGACGCGGAGACACAACAACGGAGTACAGAGTAATATATTTAATAAGAATCAGGGTAAAGCAGGGATAAACAGCAATACAACCTATACTAACAATAGTATGAGAAGT
>JAUZSU010015833.1:0-10955 GCA_034780255.1 Parotocinclus maculicauda
AGGAGAGAACTAATAAGGAACAGGTGTGTGATCAGAAGGACGGTGATGAGGAGAGTGTGATAGGCTGGGTTTGATGTACTAAGTTCATTTGCACTGACCCTCGTTGGTATTATTTAATTGCGTCCTATGTTTTATGTTCAGTGCTGTTATTTAGAAGAAGTAGTTCAGCATTTTGACTCTTCTTTTTGCAGATGCTAATTAGTTCTTTTTTACTCTGCAAAGCTGAATTTGTGTTCGACGTCATTTAATTTTTTTGTTTGATCCTCAGGATTTTGATTCTATGCTCAGAAATGTTAACCTCATTTATTTATGTAAAAGGTCAGATATTTATTTGATTATATATTTTTTTGTAACATGCTAAATTGCTTCTATTTTGTTTTGTTAAAAAATATTGGAATTAAATTCATCATCATTTGTTTCAAGTAGTCACATGGTAAAGAAAAAAAACTAATCAAGAAGCATCGATAATCGTTGCCCTCTGAATTGTAATCGAATCGTGAGGTGCCTAGAGATTCCCACCCCTAGTAAGTACTAACCAAACGTTCTCACACAAGCCAAACAAGCACCAGAATACAGTCAGTTTTCACTTTCCCCAACCTTAAAAAGCAGAGATCACAAAAACACTGAGATGGAACCTAAGATTCCCACAGAATATCCATGTTGGCTCACTGCTTATGGCTCTAAAACACCAGGTAGAAGGTAGAGAATTTAAATCTTTGGTCCTTTAAGCTGCAGTGCTGCAGTGCACCCTGCAACATAGTAAATTCTAACACCCTAAAAACGCTATTCCTCTTGGACTTGGTCAGTGCATTACTGCCCCCTTTTGGCACTCAATGGTTTTGCATTAACCCGTCAGACCGATTAGAAAGGATGAATGAATTTTGGCTACAAGAAAACAGGGGCAAGTTCTGGGTTTTTATGCCCTGCTTTTTCCTGGTCAGTTGGGTCCAAAGCTCCTCCAAAAGGGGTAGGCAAAGGACCCAAATTGGGACACCAAACCTCTACTGGCAGGCGAAGTAATGATTGGGGAAATCGTCCTCTCCTGTTAAAGTTGCTGCTGTGTCATCTGAGCACTGCCCAGTTCTGATTTAGTGATCAGATTCACTTAAATATTTTCATATATTTTCTATCCAACATATCTGAACAGGTCCTGCTCTTAAACTGAACCCCACATTCAAAAATACAGCAGAAAAGATGATCTGCTAAAGCAAAATTTAGATGTATACAAAACAGAAAAACTCATTGTCCAAAAGACAAAATGATACATTAAATTCCAAATAAATTTATTGGTATATTCATCCACTGTACAAAGCAAACGGCTTGACTTGCGGTTACTGAATTCACTCGGGTGGGGAAATCAACAAACAGCCTCTGATCTGAAAGCAAAGAAATAAGCACATCAGTGGTCTGGTTAACTAATTAATAAGATAACTTAACAACAAGAAAAATAAAGCTACACGAGTGTTTCAATTAAAGGCAAATAGACCAAGAAGTCATCCAACTCAAACACTCAAATCTACCATGACCTGGATGACTGAGAACGTACAAAGACAAGATGATGCTAGATATTTCACACTTTTTTTTAATGTATAAAAAAAATTCCCTACTCAGAATCTACTAAATAAAATAAGTAATAAACATGATTGAATAAAAAAGCAACAGGTTAAGATTATCTACTTGTGTATCAGCCATCTCATGTATATTTCACTGACTTGGTTTGTTGTTGACATACCAACAAGCATAGAACAGCATTATTCCAGAGCTTTGATGATGGCCTCATTGGCTTCTATGCTGATCTGAGCTTCTGCCTTGGACACCTCATCTGAAGCGCTGGCCAACTCGGACTGAGCTTTCTCCAGGTTGGATTTAGCCACCTGCAAGACAGGATCAAATCACGTCAGGGTTTACTTGTCCTGACAGATATGAAAATGAGGTCAGTCGTATCAATTGTGATTAAGTAGATAACAGCGACAACAATGTTATAAGTAGTGTTCTTACAGAAGCAGCAATTGTCAACAACACTAATGGGATGCACAGAAAATTCAGTCAGATAAAACAATCCAAAAAGGCACTTTTAGCATACAGCAAAGGAGAAAAGCAGACCAAAATTCTGCCAATAAAAAGCTTAATGTCCAGCAGGACCAGAAAAGGAAAAAAGAAGATGGCAAACCAATTGAGTTTTGGGAAAAGTCTTTGAAAGCATGTGACTTTGACCTGACAGCTGGGGATAAGGAGTTTAAAGAACAGAGCAGGACAGCAATGAATATGGCAGACAAACTGACACACGTGACCATTAAAAGACAAAATCCAACACGATCTTTCGATCGTTTTACTGGTAATAAATGTGAGGAAGTATTTATTTGTTTTCTTTGCCAGTAAATGCAGAAACATTCAGTTCTGCAACAGCAATGTCATCTAAACAACAAAAGTAAATCCAAATTAAATTTGGGTTGGTTTTTTTGGTTCATGTGTGTTCAAAACTTTCATTACAGACCAATAATGGTACATGGCTCATAATTAAGCAAAAAAAACAACAGCTACAGGAGATAATTTCAGAGCCAGCATAATCAACAGAAATAAAAAAAATTATAAAAAAAAAAAAAAAAAAAAAATTGTATATAACTATGAATATCCTGAGCCAATCCATGGCATCAGTATTGGGCCAATACTGGCCCAGAATGCTTGAATGGACATTGGAGGGTAGGAACAATGAATAAATAAATAGTGATCCGATATGTGCATGTCACTTGACAACAATAGCAGCCAATTGGTTGCATGAACACTGAAGGATGGCAGTGTTTCTGGACTGCATCTTTGCTTTTGTGGACTGTACCAGTTTAGTGATTAACATATTGGACTGTGGTTCACAAGATCAAGGGTTCAAACGCCACCTCTGCCAATATGCCACTGTTGGGTTTTTGGCAATGTTGCTTACACCACAACTACTTGGACTGTGGGACTGTATAACTTCTAAGATGCACAGGATAAATAGTAAAAAAAAAAAATCTAACTAGTAAACATCTATGGAAAATTGGAATTGTGAAAATGAACATAGTAGAGGACAAACTGTATTTGGGCCAGTCCTCATTTGACATGAATGCAATTATCCATTACAAAAACTTACTGTTGTGTGATTGACAAACTGCCATATTGCATGGCATCAGAATGCCATTCTTCAATACGTGAGAATATCAACACGGCCGCTTTTCTGCGAGGGACATTTGTTATGGTGGCGATTACACAGCTGCAAAGGCCAAATAATGCTGTGAGTTAAAGGTCTCTCAGTAGGATCTTGACACATCCACTGCACTTCAGCAGTGACTGACCTTTCCTTCCTTATTAAGCACACAGAGCCCTGAGCCCTGCCATTGAGCAAAAGAATAAAAAGTCATCCATTTCAATGGAGTGAGCTACACTGGCAGAAAAAGGCTATGCTCTCAAAGTTCCACAGAAACAGTTTTCATGTTACTGAGGACATTAATGAAGGAGGGAATACATACTGAAATCCATTTAGACAAACTAGAGAGGCACAATCACAAATTATAAAGCAAAAGTTTAATCAATAAAAAGATGGGTTTAGAAGCTATAGCGCCAAAAAAATGGACATGCAACTTGGCAATGGATGTGCCAGTTACTGACATTTATTCATACTGTTGGGTCTTGATTTTAATTTACTAACTCATTTAACAAAACAATAATGTTGTTATACTGCTCACAAAAAGTAGGGCATATATCAAAATGAAATACATGCATGACAAAAATATCAAGTATCACAGACTTTTTTGTCCACAAAGCTGTTGCTAACTGAATTCTCTCTTTTTCTGTCCCAATCTCTATAAACCCCTAAGATGGCTGTGTGTAAAAAATCCCAGTAGATCAGCAGTTTCTGAAATACACAACCCAGCCTGACTAGAACCAACAATGATGCCACATTTAAAGTCACTTATATCACCTTTATTCCATATTCAGATTGGTTTGAGCTTTAGCTGATATGAGGTGTAACTCAGAGGCCAGTGCGTGTACGTCATCCTCACAACTTCAGTGTAAATGAAAATTTCACAAAGCAATAGGAGATTGATTGACAGGCTGGTCAGTGTTTAATGGCATAGTAAATTGTGCTCTGTGCTTTTAATGGCAGGAAGCAATAGTGGCGGACCTTATCTGTCATGTGCAGTGTGCTAGACTGATTAAGAGCTTAGTATTAAGGATAGGAAAGAACAACTGTAAAAGTTGCATCCAGGATCTGCAATTAAAAACTAGCATATTTTTGAAAGAAAGCTGTCTAAATCCTGATTCTAGTGTACAAGATAGCTGCTAAACTTTCAGCTACATTTCACAAGGCAAAACTAAAGAGGAAAAATCTGTCAAAAATAAAGGGAAAAGCTAAATTTACCATATTTTCACAATATGGTTTAGGAAACACAAGGAGTTACTGATGTCAAGTGCATAATTGGTTTTATAGATTACAAATTGAGATTATTTTAAAGAATTTTCCTCCACGTGTAGTGGATCAACCCCATTATCTAGGTCTAACAACTACAGCATCCATTTGGAAGGGTAAGTGCTAACAATTCCTTTTGGAGACACAAAACCTGTCTTCTCCATCAGTCTGAAACTTTGCCCTGTTCTATTTATGTATACACTAATTCATGATTGGCTAAAGACTATATAAACCAGAGAGTAAAACAAGGCAAATGATTCTCTCCTGAACCCTCTGGGATTTAAACTCCTGCTCATTATTGCCGTTTATTGTCATCACCTGCCGGTCGTGCACATGCCACAACCTCGAAATGTAAAGCTTTTCACTGTACAAGACTGCAATGCATTACTTACAGCAATGTCCAAGCTGTCCAAAGGAACAGCCTCCTCAGCCAGGAGCTGCACCGAAGAGTCGCCGTTGACCGTGACTGAACCACTGCTTACTACAACAAACAAAACGCAAGCATTATCACAAGGGATACTCACAACTGTGTACGTGTTCTTTAATCAAGGAAAGAATTCAAAATAAAAAAAAATACTTTGGCTATCCCAAACTTGCCACAACACGCAAGTGCCAATACCCCCCGAAATTTAATGGGCCCTGTGACAGAACACAGTGCTGCCTGAACATTTGCAAACCCTTTACAAGTTGAAAGGTGAAGATTTGTGAGCAAAATATTGAAGTGTTACATATGTGTAAGTGGCAGTACATTAACTTGTAGGATTACCAGTTCATTTGAGTTAGCCGATTCTAATCAATGAAACGACAATCATTTATTCAAAAAACAGGGATCTATCAAAGCCTGAGCTTCATAATACTTTTGTGGAAGTGCATCATGACATGAACAAAGGAGGCCCTCATAGAAAAAAAAAATTGTTGTTGATGTAAATCAGGCTGGAAATGGTTATTTCTGGAGAGTTTCTAGATTTTTCTGGAGATTTCTGGAGAGTTTGGACACTACTAAGCCACTGTCAGAAAGATTTGTACAAACTGAGGAAATTCAAGACTTGCTATGCACAATATATGATTTATAAGAAAAGAATTGGTATAAAAAGAAACTAATATGAATAAGGGCATGCCCTCAGCACAAACACACAGTTACTTTATACATCAGTCATTAAGATCAAGGCTGAACAAGTGTTAATATCTACACGAAGACAGTACTTTACCACACAGCTCTCATTTAATTTAACATTTTAAAGACATATTGACTAGTTCAGATTGGATGTGAATGATCTGTTTGAGACTGTGGTTGCTTTGCTATATGACATATAACTGTGCTGATGTGCGCATTGGGTTGGTTTAGTTTATTTTTCAGTTTGTCTTGCTTTTCATTACCTTTTGCAATGGCTGGGGATGCAGCAATATGTGAGGTGAAGGCAAATCCACTACCCAGAAACACCAAAACACACACCAGGATAAAACTCCACTCATACAGACAAGGAATCTGAACACAGCGCAGTTGCAAAACCTTACCAAAATACTTCGAAGAGGAGCCATCATCACTGAAGACTGTCACCACCCCAGGCCTCAACACCTGCAGTGTTGGCACGTGAGCAGGAAGAATACCAAAAGCACCAGTCAGTGTTGGGACATCAACCTGTTTCACACTGGCTGAGTTGAAGTACACCTGTGAACGGGGTAAACGTCAGATATGTTAACTATTCGCAAAGGGCTACTAATTCCTGACAGCAAACCTTTCAACGTATTCAAAAAGAACTACACTGCTCACCAAATAAACCAGGAAATATTTCATTAGGTAATATTTAATTTGGAAATATCCCCACATTTCTGTGACCAGTTTATATACTATAAATCTAGATTACATTTTAAAGCATCCCCTAATTTTTGTGAACAGTACACATTCTTGTACAGCAACAATTCTTGACCTGGTACAATTTCCAGGTAAGTAAACCAGTTCATTACTGCATTGCACATACAAATACATAGGTAGGGGTTTTACAGCATGATCACATTGGAGAAACAATGAGAGACAATCTTTAAAGTAAACCAATATCCTAATGTTTAATTATGTTTACTGTAGGCTGTCTAATAGCTATAAGTAAATAAACATCAGGCAGAGGTCTTCTGCTGGTGCCCAAAGTCAGGACTAAACACGGTGAAGCAGCGTTTCAGTTTAATGGAGCTGAGATCTGGAATAGTCTCCCCGAAAATGTTAGACTGGCCTCTACTTTAACAACGTTTAAGTCCAGGTTAAAAACTCTTCTGTTTAGCTGTGCATATGATACCTGATTGTACTAGCATTCTGCCTTTTAATATTTTAAACTGTTTTCTGTTTAATGTTTTTGACTGTGTTTTAATTGTACTTTTTTAAATTTTATTTTTAAATTTCATTTTATTATTACTATTTTTTAATTCTGTAAAGCACTTTGAATCGCCTCGTGTATGAATGGTGCTATACAAATAAACTTGCCTTGCCTTGCCTATACAGTTAACATAGTCCTGCCACTCACTTTGAAAGCCTGGCAGATTGCAGAGTCAAGGGTGCCCCAGTCAGTCTTCCCACTGAGTTTGACCATGCCAATAAAGAACTCCAGTTGTTTCACCTCCTTTGAAAGAGTTAGAAAATAAAGCACGTATCTAAGAAACATTTGAACATAAGGAATGGAATATACACAAGCCTTTCTGATGAACTGATAAGTGATGCCTACATCTTTAAAGATTTGCTGGTTGGAAATGCGCACCACCACTCTGACAAGACTCTCGTCCTTCTGCAGAGTTGACGTAGGGCTTTGAAAAACATCTGTTTGAAAGGGGGACACAATGAGATGCATCATACACAGAACTGTCTTGAACTACATAGCCATTTTAAAAACAAGCAAGAGAATGTTCTTAAAGCTACATATGCATGTAATTCATACCATGCAATACAGTGTTCCCTCGCCACTTCGCGGTTCACCTTTTGGGAACTAGGTGCATCGCGGGTTTTCAAAAAATATTAATGGAAAAAATATTTTGCTGTTTCGTGGGTTTTTGCGGAACTTTTACATTTAAACCAAAAAATCACAAAATTTAAAAAATTCTAACAATTAAGGAATGTTATAAATCATAAAAAATTACGATTTACAGTAAATAGCTGTTGTGTAGGATATGACGTGCTGTAAGCTCGGTATGGACGGAGCATGCATGATACGAGAGTGATGTACGGCGTGTTAAGTAAAGAGAACGTTCGATTACTTCAGCATGTTGCTTGATTATTCAGCAGTTAAAAACACTACAATAGCGTATTTACTCAGTGGATAAACACTAACCAAAAACGAGAAGTAAGACTAGAGCATCGCCCGCCTGAGTCGCTACTTGCCGACATGACAAGTTTTTGTCAGCGGTGTTGTGTTCGCCGTTTGTGAAAGTTTCATTATAGACTGAATTCATTCAAGCCTTACGATGCCACCCAAACGTTCTGCAAGTTCTACGGCTACAATAGTGTATAAATACTTAAATAAATATAGCGTCCCTACTTCACGGATTTTCTGGGAACTGTATTTTTAAGGAAATGTAAAGACAGTATTTTCACTAATTGTCTTAAGAGATTTAGATACAGAGAGACAAATAAATGTGTTACCATCAGCAAGTTCTGCTCCAAAAATGAGTGCCCGAGCCTCCGAAACACTCAGGCAGTGCATGAGCGAGTCTCGTCTCAGATTGAAGTTGATGAGTGCCGACTCCACGCCAATTTTGGCCAAGCCGAGCCAGAGTGCCACCTGCAGAGGTCTGCTCTCCATTAAGATTGCTACTACATCTCCTGAGCTCCACCCCCGGCTCAGAGCCCACTGTGCCACTGCATTAGATAGCTGATCAAGCTGAGAGAAGGTCCAGGTTTCCCCAGTAGCCTCGTACACGAGAGCTGGCTTGTCCGGATGCTGAGCCACTGTCTGAGCAAAGATGGATGGGATGGTGCTGCCATTACGCATGTGACGCCAGAGTGCAAACTTCACCTTCAGGAGGACGCAAAGACCACTAGCGCACAAAGAGATCAAGAATAAGAACAAAAATCATTAATACCATTCCAATCCAGCTAGCAGAAGCAACTAATCATTTAAAAAAAAGAAAAACGTACACATCTTAGAAAATAAATTTGCTTCTTTTATGTCCCTAAGAAACAACGGTTAAAGTGTGTTCATAAAAATAGCTAGTCAAGTACAGTCAGGTTGGATTATATATAATATTTATTTTATAATGTCTGGTTTATTTTTGAATCACTTTTAATAACCTTAACTAAAAAAAAAGAGTAACATATAGGATGTTTTGATTTGTATTAAACTTTGCAAGCAATTCATCTGAATTCCAGAGGTCAAATACCCCAGGATCTAAAGTAAGCACATTCTCACACATGGTTGAGTAAAAATGTCTGGACAGATGAGCAAACAGAGCTGACAGAACACGTTATGCAGTAGGCTGAATTAATTTAATACACTGTATCAACGGACCTTCTTCCATGGACAAACAACAAACTTTTAAAACAATTTAATAAGGGTTTAATAATACACTCCGCATCGATTCACACACATCTTTCGACCGTCCTCACACTCTACATTTAAAGATATTATTTAATCATCATAGGAGTTCTTCCAGAATGCACTTTTGCTAGACAACTGTTACCTATTGTTTGTTGTGGCATGGATCAAAATTCACCTTTTTAAAAATTTGGTTCAGTTCCCCCTTATGTTTTTGAAAGTGTCGTGTTTTTTACGAGCTGAGAAAAATTTCAGTGCTTGTTATGCCATTTCGTTTTGGTTGCCTCTATATAAATCATCTTCATTAAAATAAAACATTACTCTTATTCTTTTGTATACACACCATGAAAGTCTTAAAAACCCTCTGATGATTAGTCAGAAGCTGGATTATAATGACTAGCCACTTGGCGAGTCACCTAGCGTTAACACTAAAAATGAAGGGAAAAGCCAAGGTATACAAAAACTGATCCCAGGTTGTGGAAAAAAACTAAACAAAACAGGCTCGTTCAGGCATTTTGGTCAAAACGGTCTTATTTCAAGATAAATATGTAATATATAAATATTTGATTTATTTTTTAATTAAACAAGAAAGTCATTGTTTGGGTACAACCCTTGTTTAGTTCAGGTAAGTCCAACGCAATGCAGTAAGTCTATACAAGGATTTAGTCATTTAGGTGTAACATGGCAAGCCTTTTCGTGCTTCCCCACTAAAATCACCGTAAAAAAAAATGTACATGACACGGGATACACAGGAATTTTACTTGGCAAGTCAGCACAGGAATATTCAGCACGCATGCTAGCCAAAATAAATCTGTCATATATACAATACAGACAAAAAGTTGTGGACACCTCTTCTAATTACTGAGCTCTGCTATTTCAGCAATACATAGCATAAAGCATACATTTCTGGATTCTTCATAGACAAAGTGGCAGCAGAATGGGTTGTACTGATGCCCCAGTACAGCACATTTCTGATTCCAGTGGGCCAATTCATCAATGTCCTGCCCTGTTGTACAACTTTCTCTCTATGAATCACTTAAAGAAACTAGTATACATCACTTAATTAATTCAGAAAGCAATTAATTACTGCAAATAAACACAAATGGTTCCCATCAGTTAGCAACGACCACAAAATCAAGCTTTTGACCTGGTCTATACCCCACTGAAAGCGTGATATAAAGAGTAGGGTCCGCAAGTGAGGATCCAGTACCCTGAAGGATCCGGGGAGAACCTCTAGTCTCAGATTCCTCTATGCTTCAATCTCATCATCAAACAACATACAAAGACTACAGTGCTGTGCAAAAGAGGGAGAAAAGGCTAAGATACGCAAAAGCACAAAGACCGAAATGAAGATCAGTGAACACGAATATTACAGCTTGACAAACTTGATTTTTTTTGGGTTTACCCATCGACAGTATATTATAAACCATTGCTAAAAACAACAAATCTAACAGTGGCCTAAAACTTTCGACCAATACTGTATGTACTGTTGTGCCAGTAATTGTGTGTTACTGTTGTAATGTTTTCTTTTCAGTACAATATTAACATAATTTACATTTCAAAATCAGTTTACTTCAAGTGCAAATATTTCTGAAGAAGCCCCATATTGGTCACAGTGTGTAATAACAGCGCTGGTCAGAGTTAAAGCTTTGGTTTGATGATATATGAGAAAGTAGACTCCAACCTTCAGACAGTGAAACATCTATGTCTAAGCTTTTGTAGTAGGTGAAAGACAACAGGAAAAATGCTGTAATATTGATGAGTCATTCAAAAGACGAAACACAGCCAGACTTGTTATAACACGTAACATAAGCATACACCTATATCCATTAGATCATATCTTTAAAAATACAAATCACTGCTCAAACAAACATACAAACCCCCAATGTAGCACTTTTTGCAATGTTACAACATTTGTGAACAGTTTTAATGGAGCAGCCCACCACAGTGCTAAGTCAGGTTCAAGTCCCAGCAATGCTGTCCAGCCAGGTTCCTTATCA
>JAUZSU010015843.1:0-10955 GCA_034780255.1 Parotocinclus maculicauda
TAATCATACATTTTACACTTTTACATTTGCATTTGGCAGAGAGAAATAAGTATTTGATCCTTCTAGCAATCAAGACTTAGTACTTGGTGACAAAACCCTTGTTGGCAAGAACAGCAGTCAGACGTTTTTTGTAGCTGATAATGAGGTTTGTGCACAGGTCAGAAGCAGTTCTGGTCCACTCCTCTTTGCAGATCATCTCTAAATCATTACGATTTTGAGGCTGTCGCTTGGCATTTCGAACCTTCAGCTCCCTCCATAAGTTTTCTATGGGATTAAGGCGTGGAGACTGGCTAGGCCACTCCTTGACCTTAATGTGCTTTTTTTGAGCCACTCCTGTGTTGCCTTGGCTGTATGTTTTGGGTCATTGTCATGCTGAAAGACCCAGTCAAGACATTACATTCTTAATGTCCTGGCGGAGGGAAGGAGGTTGTCGCTCAGTATTTGTCAGTATATGGCTCTTTAATTCTTAATCCATTAAGGTGTAACGCATTACCAATGGTTTTCTTAGTGACTGTGGTCCCAGCTGCCTTATGATCATTAATAACGCCCCTCCCCCATGTAGTTTTAAGCTGATTTCTCACCTTCCTCATGATCAAGGATATCCCACGAGGTACAATTTTGCATGGAGCCCCAGATCAAGGTCAGTTGACAGTCATTTTGTATTTCTTCCATTTTCTTGATCTTGTCTCAGATATCCTTAGAAAGTTGCTTATGTTGGAGAGGTTAGAGTCTGGCTGATTAATTGAGTCTGTGGACAGGAGTCTTTTATACAGGAAACAATTTAAGACAGCTGTCTTTAATGCAGGTAACGAGTTGATTAGGAAAATATAACTGGTTTATAGGAGCCAGAAATCTTAATGTATTTCTCTCTGCAAAATGCAAATAATTAATATATTTTACTGTATGTGTACTGGTGGCTCATTTATTTGCTAATTGAATTGCCATATAGTCAGGATTTCCTACATCTATCATGCTGTCACCAGTGCGTTTGCCCTTCATTTATTTATATCAATTACAAATAATTTAAATATCATAATTCATTAACGAGGAAAGATGATTAGAAATGCTGTTTCTGTGATCATTGTTTTGCACATGTTCCTTTTAATGCACAAACTGGCAAAGCTTTGTTTGGTATTGATGTAGCTAATTGTGTAAGACTGGGGAATTCAGCTCCAGGCTTTCAGCAGTGAATTTCTAAACACCATTTATACTGTGCAGTCATTCACGTTCATCCAGTGTGTCCAATCAATAGTTGAATGGCTAAAAAGCCTGCAGGCTCGGCATAAACTTGGCAAAGTTTATAATTATAGCTAAACTGGTTATTTTCTCGGCTTGACTTTAAGTGTGATCTTGAGGTCCAACCAACTGTGAGTTAAAGCAGACCATCCACACATTTTACCGCAGTCTGTTAAAGTGGCACAGCAGAGGCCCTAAAGAACACTGGCATAGGTTATATATTACAGGCAAGCAACTCAGTATGGCAATGAAAACAACTCCACAGTTTCCAGAATAAATCTTTTAAATATGGTATGGCAAGTAATTTGGGTGATTACTATTTTAAAATTGTCATGTTTTAAAACTAAGAGTTCACTATAAGGGAAAATGTTCTTGAAATCTAAACAGCATGCATTTCTCTGCATGACACCGAGTCCTTTATGAGTCCCATCGATTTATATGGTGACAGGGTGCACCTATGGCTCTTCTATATTCTCAAATAGCAGTAAACAAGCAGTTACAGTTGTGGTGACCCCTACAGGATACAAAATATCAAATGTTAATAAAATAATGATTCTAATAACATATTGTAAAGAATAAAAATACTTGGGCAAACAAGTGTGTGCTGTTTAATATCTGCGTTACGTTCTGTGAAACCGTTGGAGTGGAACACTTCCATGTTCTTTACATTTCAAACTTGCTAATCTCTTTTCTGCAGCAGGTTTCACAAAGATTCACTTGTACTGGTTATCTGTCATATATATATATATATATATAGTTTTCTACTGACCTAACTATTTTTGCAGATTTTTTGCTAAAAAATTATGCAATATGTCAAATATTTTCACAAATGAGACATGCTTGATTAAAGTTGAATATTATAGATATAACTTATATACCTAGATATAACATTTAGTCCACTGTCTCAGACTTTCAAAACAGGTTACCAAGTTTATCTCTACAATGCATGATAAGCTTTTTGTACAAAGTCATATATATATTTGTCGTTTGAAATTTAACAGAGGGAATTTGCTGCAATTTTCTAAACCTAATTCTAATCATCTTGAATTACTGAATGCTGCATTTGGTTTTCACGCTGCTTATATAGCCATAAAATGGCAACGTCAGCAGCTTGAAACTATTTAATAATCAGTCTTTGTATTAGTTAGACTGACTGCATATTTAGCATTTCTTTTTGCACATTCAGCTTGTCTTTCTGCGGATTAATTATTTTTTTGAGTATTCAGCACATCTAAATAATATTTTAAAAAAATTTTCTACAAGAGTATATGAGTAGATGAGACGTGAATGATGTGATTTTTGGATTCAGCACGCAAAAAAAATACATAAAGATAACGCTACCTTGTAGTCAGAAAATTTGATCGACCTTTGCAATAATTCAGACGAGATAGCAACAGCATTATGCTACCAGATGCAACAATTACATGAAAAATAATATCAAATTTGATTGTAAAATCAAAGCAGTGACTATACAGTGCTGCCAGAGGTGTCCTGTGTTATTTGGCACTAACATGTTAGCAGCAGATCCTTTATGTACTGTAAGTTGTTAGATAGAGCCACTGTAGATTTGTCTTATTATTCTAGCACATTCCACATATTCTTTACCAAATTGAGATACAATGAATTTTAAGGGCAACACCTCCTCAACTCCTCAGTTCATCCACAAACAATGTGTGCAATCTGGCAGCGCATGTGCTGAAAGATATGACTGCCATCAGGGAATACCAGTGCATTATCACTCAGAGAATCACACTTCCTCCATTTACTTCTATTTCTATTACAGTGTGCACGCACACACCACATGGAATTTTTCAGTTTCTTTATGTTTGATGGCCAGTCCTCTCAGGTCAAACTTTTTCTTTAGGTCCTTGTTTTATTCTGTTTGTAGTTTTGCTTAAGTTGTATTCTATATATTTGATTTACATTCATGTTATATCCTCAAAGTTGGATTACATACATGAATATACAACACAATACAATACAATACAATACAATACAATACAATACATGAAGCTGCCTAGTGCCCCACTAAAATGTTGCTGTGCCACATGAACATTGGTGTCACTTTTATCCAGGCACTAGATTTACCATAATATCTCAGTTTCTTCAGTTTTTTTTTATGGAGCAATGGACAACAGCAATTATTTAAAAAAAGAAATTTATTTATTTGTTTACGTATTTGTACTATTAGGGTGCTGTAGTTCGAAAGATATCAAGTAATGTCCCAGGTTGAATGGAAAAAGCCTCTGCTTGGGCAGATGAAGCACTTGCAAAAGTACATTACTCTAAAAATAAACATATGGATACAAAATACATACAGTAAAATATTCACAGCTTTAATATAGTTAGAAAGGTCATTATGTAACAGCAGCCTACATATGAAAATGGGTACTAGCATGGAACTGTAGTGAGGAAAATAGAATATGTCATGTCCAAGGCTAGGTGTCCCTGCTTGGCCAAATGAATCACTTGTTTTAGTTAAATTAACGCTCATTCACTAGCAACACTTGATCTAACAATTATTCTAGCTTCACTACCAAAGTGTGTTCAAGCTAAGTTAGCTAGGTAAATAACATTAACCAAAATAATCAACTTCTAATTGACAGTTAGTTAGCTTAATGTGTTGGGTCTTAAACTAAAGCTACTAGATGTTATGACTAGCAGGAACTTTAAAAAATACTTAAAAGCAGTACAGTAGTAGAACAGTCTAGTAGTATTAAAAATAGATTTAAGCTAGAACAAGACTAACTTAAAGATTCCACTTAGGAAAAAGGTGTTCTACACATAAGCAAATAGCCATGAATTATATACCAACATACTATCAAAATATTTTTAGGGTTCCTGCCTTTCCCCGGAGCATTCGGCCATCCTCGCCGGTCGCCATTACTATCGGTGCTATCGGTGAGGCAGCCTATATCCATTATTTTGATTATGTCCTGATCCCAAACAGCTGCTTCAGGTCTTATAAAGGCGTGGTTTTAACGCTGTTCGGGGCCAGGTCATCATCATTCCATCGGGATTCCACCACCGTTCGGTTCGCGCGGCCGACCACCGGCGCTCTTCCGCGTTCCCGAGAGATAGTGGTAAAGTTCCGGGGGCTTTAGTGCCAAAGGACTGGTATGGGAGATAGGTCAGTTGGACAAACTACATTGCTCAGTGCATTGATATAACATTTATCTTGTCATAAACAAAAACTGATAAATAACAAACAAACAGATAAATCACACTGTTTCCCACTGTTTGAGTTATGAGTTTTATGATCAGATTTTGGGAAAAGACCAGCAAAGCTATGACCATTGTCTAAGGTGTTCAGTTCAATAGAGGAAACAGGTTGGTTTGTCATTAAAAATAGTGTGTATTGGTTTGCCTGATTTCTGCCTAGTTTACATTAGTGCTAATTCTCAGTTTATGCTTAGGCCCAGGCTGAATGTGCAAACCACTAAGATCCCCCCATCCCCACCTTTGCTGCTACAACAGCCTTTTTTCTTCTAAAATGTCTTCACGTTTGCTTTTGGAACATGACTGTGCGGTCAGCTTGCCATGTTAAACTATAAACCCTGGCTCACTTTTGACACTCCGATGCTTTTTCATGGTGTCGGATCGAGTTAAGGACAAAATTTTATGCAAGCCAGCCAAGTTCTCGACCAAAGTTGGCAAACCAATTCTCTATAGACTTTGTTTAAGGTCAGTAGGACAGAAAGTTAATGAACTGTCTTGTTGGAAACAATAACTTATAAAGTTGTTGTACATAAAAAATCCAAGAAATGCAAGCCTTATATTATGAATGTGTTGACTGTATTTGGACTGTTGTAAAAATAGCAGAGCTCTGTAATTAAAAAGGGGTGTTTATAATTGTACAAGTGTAATTGGTTCAAATATGTTTGAATATCTAAAATGATTCATTCAGTTGGCAGCTAGACAATGCAAGATTGCAAAATTACAACTGAAGCACAGTTCAAGCAGTCAAAGGTTAACAAACTTATCCAAGGCTCAAGATTAAAATATTGGCATTGGTGGGACTTCCTAACCTTCCTAGCCAACCTTCCTAACTTTTGCCTTGCCATTGTCCTGTTGTTGACTTAGTACATCTGTAGTGAACAGATTTTATTTTCAATGTATTAATTACTCAACGCTTAATTTCTAGCTTTTTAGACATTGGTTACTGATGAATCACACAATTATTGTGGTACATGGTGCCAGTTATCACACACAAGCTTATAAGAATTTTGATAAATGCCAAAGACCTTGGAAACTAATGATGTTTTAACAACGTGCTTGGAAGGCTTTTATTTGTATTTTTTTAATGCATTACTCATTTTTTTTGTCCTTGGGCATTAATTGGAGCATGCATCATATATGAGTGAGTACACTGTTAGCTCTCTACACTTACCCACTTGAAAAAAATACAGCTGGTGCAGCTGGCTATAGAGCTATACGTAAGCAATGCATAAATCTTTATACATTGAAAATATAAGCTAATCTTGATAATGTCTGCTCTTTCCAGCTGAGGCTGACTGTGTAAAGTGTTCAACTTGAACAGATGGCAGTCAGAAAAGTTTTAACAGCACATCTCAAAAACAATGGGTATAAAAAATTCTAGCTTTCTATTTTTACAGTATATAAAAATGCTAATGTTTTACTTAAGTATGAAAATTGTCTGCATTCAGGTGAATCCCAAGAATAATGATGCAACCATTGTCACTGAGTCTGTTCTCGTAGACACACTGGTGGCAGTGGCCCAGCTTTGGCTGCATGCACTCACTTTTTACAATTCTGCAACCTGCTGCCTCTCTCACTTCCTCCCACTGAGGCCAGCTTATCTTTCATTTTGTCTTTCTCAGTCTGTTTTAATTACATTGAAACATTGTATGGGCCCTGGGGCTGAAGTGTGGTGTTGGCAGCTGCTACGTGCTCATCACTAAAATAGCATTGTGATGCTCAAACAGCCGCCAACGCTTTTGTACCCTGCAATGGAGCAGCAGGAATAAAAAGAAAAAAAAAGTCCATCTGACTGTACGGGGTCAATAGCTAGCTTAAACTTCACAACTACAGCAAAAGGAAAATGGCCACTTGGGAAGTAGTTATTATCAGTATAA
Source organism: Parotocinclus maculicauda (assembly GCA_034780255.1). Lineage (NCBI taxonomy): Eukaryota > Metazoa > Chordata > Actinopteri > Siluriformes > Loricariidae > Parotocinclus > Parotocinclus maculicauda. The sequence goes on from JAUZSU010015843.1 coordinate 6,333, forward strand.
AGGCTTTAGTTTAACAAACTTGCATGTCTGTGATGAGCCTCAGAATTTGTAGATAGTTCACTTTAACTCAGTGCTCACCTTACAGCATGACAATCAAACTTTTGAAAGACAACATCAGCACTGGTATTATTTATTTTAATTAAGGCATTTAACAAATTATTGTGTTTAATGTTAGCAATACTTGCCATAATCTGTCCTCCACAATGTTTGGCTGCCCATCCTTGAGTAAGGTGAAGCACTTTTCTTAAGACTTGGTAGAGCTGCAATTTGAACTCACAACCTTAACCATATCCCTTTATATCATATATCATTTCTTATAAATACTAACAATTTGAAATTGTTATAAAACAATAAGAAATATATTTCAAATAGACACGTCTTTGAGTGCAGGGTTGCACATGTCTATGCAATATTAGCCTAGACCAGACAGTGCGCAAAGCATCTGTCACAAAAGATTGACCACCGATAACTAGCTTTCCTGTTAGAGTGCTAGCAGATGGAGAGGAGAGGCTTGGCAGCTAGTGGTTCCTCCAGGGTGAGTAAAAGGGAGAACGGCAGTAAGATAGACAAGAGCATCCCCTGCAGTCTACTATGGGATTAAACAGAGAACAAACACAACAACAAATCAGAAAAAAGTTGGAAGGCACATTTGCTACAAAATCAGTATCCATGTGAGGAACAAACGTAGGCAGAGGATGTGTGGTTTGTCAACAAATATGTGCTAAAGTAATTGAAATATATATATATAAGCAATGTTCCTAAAATTAATTTTGGTGGGCATTTGCATAGTTTCCCACTACATCATTGCATTAAACAATTAAATTAATCTGGAGGAATTTCAGTCCGTAGAAGGAAACATAGCAATGCATCAAGGTTAGGTCACTTGATGGACTATGGGCCAGAAGGTCCAAGGTTCAAGGTTCAAATCCTACCTATGCCAAGCTACCATGTTTGGGACCCGCAAATCACAATTGCTAAGTTAGTTAAAAGTTTCTCTGTATAAGACATCTGATAAATTACTAACAGTACATGGTCAAGGGATTCATTTAGCAAACCTTTGTGAAGCATTAAACTATAGATTTAAATTCACAAATGCCCTGAAATACTATGATATTATACATAGTACCTGAGGTTGCATTGAATTCTTAAGGCATTTGAGATGGACCATCACACAGTGGAGTATTTTGCGGCCATGCAAAATAATTTATCATTACCATTAATTCACCGTTAAAACTACTGGACACAATGGATGATTTCCAGAAATTCAAAAAGTTAAGTTGATTATGAACAAGTAAGTATAGATATAGAAAATACACAGACATAGCAGTAGTGGCCAATCTTACAGTTAAATTCCAAATTTTTTATGGTAAGCCTTCATAAAAGAGTGGATAAGGCTGTAGCAGCAAAATATAAACAATTTATATAATATTAATATTAGAATAATATAAATGTTAATATAAGTGTATTGTTTTTAAATGTAATTATTGGGCGTTTCACTGGATGAGAGGTCCAGTTGCCACTGACAAAACAATAAAGTCTACCATTCCCTGGATGACTAAGAACTTACACAATAACAATACAATGTTGAGAATATGGTGTACATAACAATCAGTTTACAACCCTACTGTTACAGGGTGAACAACTAACTGAAAATTAAATACACAGAATAATCACAATATCAATATCACAATTTCGTTCTTTGTCTTCTGACATATTAAGGTGCAGCCAAAACCAGTAAAGATCTAGCTTGAATCTACTGCCAAATATCCTTGTTGGTGAAAGTGGGTGAAAGGAGAGGCAGTCAGCCAAAACGTATGTTTCTCAGGAATCAGAAACAGCCAGCTGGAAAAGCAAAGGATTAAAGGCTGACCATGTACATGAGAGGCATGATTTAAAGTCAGGCTGTATAAATGTGGTTCCTGTGCTCTGTGAAATTGCTGGTGATCAACCACATGTTGTGAATCAGTGATTCCACCATGTGTACTACTATGGACTACCCCAAAAGCTACATTCAGCCTCAGTCTAATCTGCTTTAGTTTGCAACGCTTGAAGGTTTGCATTCGTAATGTGCCAGCAGTCCCTTTAGTGGCAAACTAAAGGCCTGAAATGGGCTTGTATTACAGCAAGAATAAAATGCATTTCACACTCTCATGGTTGATTGCTGTTACTTATTTGGGAAACTACAACAATCTACTAAACTAGGTGACCCCAACTGCTTTCTAGGTTAGTAGCATATAAACCTAGTGAATAGTTACAATGTTACTAGGCATTGTATGTCATAAAAATATATGATATTACTAATGCATAGGGTATTGGAAAAGGATCTGTGTTTGGATATATTTTGCTCTCCTCGAAGGTGAGTCTGCAGAAAGAAAACACCTGAATCCTCAGTCTGGTTTTAGATGCATTGTATATATTTGGCAAAGTTTATCCAAACATATATACACTTAATTTACTTTTGAATTTTCAATAATTCATATATTTTCTAATCGCTTGCAATGGTCAAAGTTGTGGGGCCTATCCTAGACAACACAGGGAATAGATATAAAACCATGCTGTTATTCTGTTAAATAACAGTCCATTATAGGAATAATCCTCTGTGCCTGCATGTGATCTGGCCAGAAGGCACAGCTGGGAATCTTACGTAGTATACTGCAGTGGTAGGTTAATATAGTAGACTGTTGCAGCACCTAAGTACCTATGAGTATATGAATATGCCAACCGTTGGAGTGTGCCACTTTATTACTAAGCATAGTTTAACTTATTATTTATACCATAACTGTTATTTAACAAAGTATTAAAATACTTAAAAACAAAGGTAGCACTTACCATACTATAGTACAGTTTACAGTTAAGTTTTATATGCAGGGGAATATGAGAATTATAGAACAGAAGATGACAGGAATGAGTATGTAGGTATATTTAAACTAACTATTAGCTGTAACAATAGCCCAGTGTTTTAAAAATGCAGCACTAAAATACAGTAGATATAACATTGTATGTATTGAAATATAGTTTTAATTATGTTAATTCCATGGGACATAGAGGACATAGTTATGAGTCATTCATATGTATAAGATTTTGGAAGATACAGTATGCATATTGTATTCCTAATTAAATATAAATGGCAAAGCCATCGGACAAATACTGTAGATTAACCTTATAAAGATCTATATACTGTGGCGTCGGTGGGCGTGCGAGGGTGACGAGTGGACCGCAGGGCATTGTGGGTAGGGCCAGCGGGGACTCTGTTCTGTGGTAATGTGTGATCGGGTTCATAAGTTGGGGTTCATAAGTTTAGGGAATGTAAGTTATGGTAATGTTAAAGAGGTGTATAAGTTCGGGCAGAACGAGGGGCGGCTGTTACTTGGGGGAGTTTGTTACCGTTCGGGTGAATGTGTTGCAAATGGAGGACCTGCCTATGTCTGCGAACAAATGGGTATGTGTGTGCTTCGTTGACTGCTGTGTTCTGTTAGAGCCAATAAAACGAAAGCACGTCACAACTGAGCAATGTCTACTCCTCATTTCTCCTACACGCCACAAATGGTGTCAGAAGTGGCTCTGCGAGAAGAGGTTGAGCGACTCGCGGAGGAAGTAGAACGGCTGCGGGGGAGGAAGAGGATGACGAGGGCGGATCAGGGAGGAGCTCGGTGCCGTGATCTAAGCGGACTGAGCCAGCGAGAAGACGGCACGGGGGAACAGCGGGAGCGCACCACCCAGCCAGGCGCTGAAGCTCCGCCTCCCGAGCTTCGACGGCAGCGCTGATTGGACGGCGTTTGAGGCCCAGCTCGACATTGTGGCGGAGCACGCTGGGTGGTCAACGGCTGATACAGCGGCGAACTTGTGCCTTGCGCTGCAGGGGGCGGCACTCTAGGTCCTAATTGAGCTGCCGGCGGAGTCGCGGCGGGATTTGGCGACGCTCACGTCCACGTTAAGGGTGCGTTTCGGCCGGCAGCCTAGCGAGGCGGCAGCGAAGGTCGAACTGTCGGTGTGGAGACGGAGGCGTGGCGAACGCATCAGCGTGCTGGCGTCCGAACTGGCGTTTCTGACACGCCGGTCATACCCAGCGTTCACCGCCGCGGCGCAGCAGCAACTAGCCCTCGACCAGTTCCTACGTGCACTAGAACCGGCGGAGCTGCGTCGACACATGCAGCTGGCTAACCCGACTTCACTGGAGGAGGCAGAGAGGGTTAAACCTATACTGGCCGGCGGCTTTGAACCAGGGGGCTTGGCTGCACGCTATAACAGCAGACGCCCGACGATGGAGGGCGGGTGCCCGGGGGGCGACTCAAGGCACTCGGCGATCGACTTCAGGCACTCACATGACGGCATGCAGCGCTCCGGCGTCGACGGCGGACACTCTACGCACGGTGGCGGGACACGGGGCCAACTGACATGCTGGTCCTGCGGTGATCGCGGGCACAGGAGTAACAGGTGCCCGGAGTCGGGAAACGCGAATGGGGCCACCCAGTGAGGGGTGGGGGGTCTCATGATAGCAGTATTAGCCCCTCAGTGTATCTGTGCAACAGCGACGGCGATGGCAGCGGTCTGTTGGCCTACTGCACGCTGAACGATTTTCACGTCAACGCTCTGGTCGACACAGGCTCATCGGTCAGCCGGGTC
>JAUZSU010015854.1:0-10954 GCA_034780255.1 Parotocinclus maculicauda
TTTTGTTGAATTTCAAGATGCGCCTCATCAATTTTGACCACGCATGCGCACCAGCGCACCACTTATGTGCATCCCTGCCCATAACTATATAAACTGGTTCACATTTACTTGTTGAATCTGTTTTATCTGGCTGATCTTCTGTGTTATTTGTAATACTGTCTATCAGTGCATGTTTGGCTTCTGTCAAGCAAATGTCAGTTCCCTCATACTGTCCTCTAAAGTGTTCCAGCTTTCCCCTACACAGGGTCAATTTCCATAAATTACAAATGCGGCAGAATTAGGGATGCTGTGTAGGTGGTAGCATTCCACTCGTCTTTCAGCCGTAACTCTGACACATTTACGTATTGTTTGCATGCAGTTTTCTGGGAAATTATCATTTATATTTACATTACAGTAGCATAAAAATACAACGTGAGCATGGTAATGTTTGTTTAATGTTCGTTTCGATCAACATTGTTTCACAAAACGTTAAATGGCTCATTCCTTTGCCAAGATTTCTTGTATATTACACAACAAACTCTGTTACTTCTCTGGTCCTGCTCTCTTGTTGTTGTTGAGTCTCTGATGTAACATCTCCAAGGGAAATAATCAGTGCTGTAGAGTAACCTGTCTTCACTGTGTGTATTCAAGTCACTCCAAGATGGACACAGCATGTCCACAATGCCCTGCTTCAGGTCTTACACACTTTAGGAAGCCTCAGCAAGTCAGCAGTTTGAGCAGCTCTCCTACTTCCCATCACTGCCCTTACAGTCTTGGTAGTTATTCTCCAAAAGCGTCAAAGACATCTTTATTGTGTCAGGCCTGCGATTTTGGGGTTTTTTTTGGCACGGCAAGATAAAAGCAAGTCTGTACTTCAAACAACTTCTGTCGACTGCTTCATTATTTATTCCTGGCTCTGTTGTCTCAGGCAGTTAGCGTTGCCCTGCACCGTTACTCCCCTCCCTAACATCCAGACTCCCACCCATTATTTACGAATTCAAGAGAAATAATTTCTGAAGTGTAATACACACCTGGGGAGTTGATTACCTATTTACAGATGCCACCCACAAAACTCCATGACCCTTAGAGTGGAGGCTGCAAGCAGACAGACCAATTAGCAAACAGAGTTTCAGCCTGCTATTATTACTTATTATTTGCGTTTTACATTGGTGGATATTGCTGTTTTTGTGTAAAGGCGGATTACACCTTAACCTTCATAGGTCTGTTAATGGAGGTGGTAAGTGTGAAGAGTGGGTTTGAAAAAGGGACACTGGTGAACTGAGAATCCTCCAGACAGTCGAGACAGAATGCTACTCTTGGTCTCACAGCACAAAACTGGATATGATGGCTCACGACAAGGGAGCCACACAGCAGATGTGCTAAATGACGTGTGTGTGTGTGTGTGTGTGCGTGTGCATGCACGCACAGCACTTTAGAGTACATTTCCATGTTAATGTGAGTGGAGTATAGACTGATTGTCAGTAATGTGCTGCTCAGTTTGACTAGATACTACTCATAAAAGCCTCGAAGGTTTCTTATTTCAGCAGCTACACTCTAAATTCCGTAAGACAGATAGACACTGCTGAAGAATAAGCACACCCCCTCAAAAAAAGATCTGATTTGATGTGATTGGATTTAGATGCGCCATGTCTCTCGGCCTCCTGTGCAGGCTAACGAGGAAGAATTTAATTAGGAAAGGAGAGAGATGAGCCCTGTGGGATTTCACTGTCTGTCCAGTCTTAACTGTCTACATTGTGGAAAAAAAATATATACATGCATATGATGCCTATTACCGCTGAATGTTAAGGTGACACTGATGGTGATGAAGGCACTCGGGTGGCACAATGGTCTAAAAGTGTTGCCTGTTTTATACTCACGACAATTGTACAGAGTGGTTATCTGAGTTAACGTAGCCTTTCTGTCAGCTCAAACAAAAATGGCATCTTTCAGCAGCAACAAGAGTCTGTCTGCTTAACTCGCATTCATTGTATGCATTTGCTTTTTTTTCACTATTTTGAGTAAACTTGGGACTTTTGTGAATGAAAAGAGTTCAGCAATTATAGAAATCCTCAAACCCACTGCAATTATAATCACCCTATTTCTGAGGCTTTAAAAATTACCTGTAGCTGCTAGTGTGCGTGCGTGTGTGCGTGCGTGTGTGCGTGCGCGTGTGCGTGCGCGTGTGCGTGCGCGTGTGCGTGCGCGCGTGCGTGCGCGCGTGTGTGTGTGTGTAAGTATATGTATATGTGGTGAGTCACGACACATTGCGCCGTGCATAGTTAACATTTTACAAAGGCAGCAAAAATTTTTTTTGAGGTTTCTTTTTTGGTCTTTCTGGGTGTCGGTTGTGCGTACATATGAGATATGTTCTTGTTTATAGATGTGACCTTGTTTGCGTCACTGAATTGGCCAATGGTGCTGAAAGCGACATTAAATACCCTGAACAAACATGTTTGTCCAGAGTGACAGCTGATACAATCTTGCAGTGGGTTAAGAACCTTGCTTAAGCATCCAACCATGGTAGCTTAGCAAAGGTGGGCTTTGAATCCTACACTTTCTGATCCACAGTCCAGTACCTTAACTGCTTTACCACCAAGTCCTGATAAAACACAATGTCCATAGTATTCAAACCTATTTTTATAGGTAGGTAAATTGTTTTTAATCTTAATTTTAAAATAGATCTTGCATTCCTTATGGACTCTGCAACACTGTTTCAAAGTAAACAATAAGAAAAGCATTTTACCAGATATGCAATAGTTTATTCTAGTGATAATGAGGACCTGTCTCAGAATGGGTAAAAGTGCTTTAGGATATCAGGATGGTATAAGACAGCAAAAGGAGGTCTTTAGTGGTACTTTGTAGTCAATGCTGTGGTGAACGTGAATCTAGTGTAAAGTGAATAAGAACAGACTGATTATTATCTCATTTAGAATGTGAGGAGCAGCATTTTGAATTTGCCAAAGTTTATCTGCAAAAACTGTGGGACCGGCAGTCCATTGCAGTAGTTTTTTTCAGTGTTGCTCAAAGGATGTATGCCAAATGTTTTAAAAGAGAGATATATAACTGTAGTGTGTTAATAATGAGTAAGCTTTTCAAATAGCGCGATACTGTGAACGAAGATGAGGAGGCACAGTTCCTTTGTCATTCAGTATCTGTCAGGTTGTGTTAGCAAAAAATGCGAGCGAAGAGATTGCGTGAAACTGTCAGAGCATCCTTTCCTCCTCCGCTTTCTCTCCTCCTCCTTCCCCCGCTTTCTTTCCTCCATCCCTCCCTCCTCTACTGTGCTTTCCCTTTCTGATGTTTCTCACAGTGTAAGCCTCAGCCAGTGAGTGAATGCTTAGGCACTACCCCCTCCACCCCCTTCTGAGTGTGCGATTGTATGAGTGTGTGTACACACACTGCAGGCGCGTGTGGCTGACCGCACTGGGCTCCCAGCTATGTGTGAAGACACGCTCAGCACGCCAAAGAAGCAGCAACACTGATTCTGATCCTCGCTTTCATCCAGGACTGATCGCATTGCAGACCCATCCCACTTTCTCTCTCTCTCTTTCCCTCTCTGTCTTCTTTGCCTCTGTCTTTTACTTGTACCAGCATTGAGAGCCGAGAGGAGGAAAGACCCCCTCTTTCTTCTGTCTCTTCTCTCTATCTTTGTCCTGCGGTGGGATAAATGGTGAGAGGATGAGCCCCTGATCCAGCGCTGGACCCTGAGTGACCTGACAGCTCAAACTGTGAGTATACAAGTCTCTGTCACCTCCTACACAGAAACCTGCTTATATACACTAATACACCAAGACACAACCGAGCAGAGTTACAGAAGGATGGCAATAGTCAGCAGTCTATAATCTACAACATTTACTTTGGTGGAGAACATTTATACTTGCACTAGTTCCTGTTTAAAAAAAAAAATCAGTACAAAAGTAATTCATGAATTCATAGTGACCAGTAAAATACTAAAATGTGTGATATTCATCTCAATCTCAGAAGCATGCCACCAGCATGTTATTTATGTTTGGCAAAACAAATATCCGCTCTCTTAGTTGGACTTTGAAAATGATACACCGTCATAACATTGCACTTACCAAACCGATGAAAAAGTGCCTGCGGAGGTCCGTTATATCTTGTCGCATGCCATATTCAAAAGTACGCCGTGCTCTCTTCTTACTTAAAATGGAGCATTTATCTGTCGTGTTGACACCTGTTTTTTTTTTATATTCAGGAATGTACCATAGTAGGAAGAATCTGAAATGGAGGCGAATCACACAAACATTTGGAGGTGTATTAGGCATGTTAGCTACATTAAGTTTAAGAATTTAGGAATTTTAGGAAGACTTAGTCGTAGATCAATTTAAGAAGATTTAAAGATAGTCCTGAGTTTTCAGTACTTATTTATTATTTAATGCTTGATTAGTGGACCATTTTGATTATATAGAGTAGGTTGTGACAATGTGATTAACAGCATTAAAAATAAGATGCCTTTAATAAGTTATAAGTCAGTGTTGGTCAGCCCTGATATATTTGTCCAGTTTATGTGCACAAGAAAAAAGAGAGGACAAAGTGAGAAATCCAACAGGAAAAACATCCACATTCAGACTTCGCTTTTAGCTTGCTTGTTGTGTTTGCACAAGCAGTGAAGCCTGTCTGACAACTAAAACAGTAACATGGTGCCGTCCGGCATCAAAAGCCAAACAGCAAGTGTACCCTTTAACAAATCCACCATGCACTTCTGAGGATGTAAAAGCAACTTGACAGCTGGTTTACTAAGTATAGCTCCATCACCATTGATAGGCCTGATTGTCAGTTGGATACTATGACTCAAAACGGTGGTGTCAGTTCTTTGTTTTGAGTGAATTGCAAAGCTCAAACATTTGCTCAGAGGTACAGAGGTACTGAGCTGATTGTGATTTATTATGAACTCTACTAGAGTGGCATCTTGTTCAGCACAGACTCCACAGTGTAATGAAGTCCTTTGTGTAATGTCTGGAAATCTGGTTTGTAGAGTTGGTAGTGTGCAATGCAATACAGACTCCATCCTCTTTAATTTTTTAGACAAATAGGACTGGTAACAAAGTATTCAGATAAGGAAACCGCTGTATAACTGCAGTGATATGCTTATTTTGCCTCAGTTTGTATCCTATGCGTGATGTTGCTATTAGAGTCTCATGACTGGAGGCGATCTCATTTCTCAATATCCCACTGTGACACACATGGTAAATGACAGTCAGCACGAGATGACTGAGGTGTATGGTCAAAGAACATTAATTCCGCATACTGAATGTACATGTAATGGAGAACAGGGTGAACATACTCAGCCTAAAAAATAAACATTGCATTTTTAATGCTGTTTGCTTATATAGACAAGAGGAAGCTGCAATGTGGTTTTGCTATCTTTTTCCTTAATTATTGGTTTGCATTTTATGCAGTTGTATTTGTGCATGTAGTTGCAGCTCACCTCGTGCACATGATTGAAATGTGTTGGTACACCAATCTATTAACCAGACAATCTTAAGGAGCTGTCTGCTTAAAATAGTGCCATTAATTAATATGCAGTCACATGCACAGTATGGTATTATATCAGGCAAATGTGTTTTACAGCTACTAGCAGTAATAATAGTAATATGCAGTTTTAATAATAGGGGCTTTATAATATGTGCTTCTGACTGACTACATTATGGCGGGTGTTAAATTCAAATTCTAAAGATATTCAAATTCTAAAGGTATATTAGAATATGCGGTTTAAAGTAGCACTTGGCGTGGCAGTAGGCTCGTCAAAAAATAAATTTAGTTAAGGCGTAAAGAGCATGGTAAAATGGTTCATACGCTGTAAACAGGCTACTTACATTTCAAGTGAAAGCACATAATGATTATTCTTGGTTAATAGTTTCAGTGGCAGCTCAGTGATTGTTTTGTCAGGATATGTTAATCATTTTAATTGTTGTTGATGGCTCAGTAGGAGCAAGTAATAAGGTAGGGCATGAAACAGCTGGCTAACACAGTTCTGCAACACATTAGTCAAAGCTTACTTTTTTTCTAACATAATTAGATCACAGACTAAATAATACATATGGTAAATTGCATAGATAAACTTAGGTCAGTGTTGATTTTTCACCCTTTTTTATAGACACATTCTCCTTAATTTAATTCAGTATATCCACTGCAAAGTGGTGCTGGAAAGTTTGTGAACACATTTAGTTTGTGAGTCCTCTGTATTTTTGCACAAGTATGGTCTAAAAAAATCTTGACTGAAAACATCTGACTCAAATTTTACCATCAAAAGATCTGCTAAAGGTTCACTTACATTGGACAGTATTTTCATCCAAAAAAATGTATAAATTGATTTGTTCATTTAACGCTGCATCAGCCAGGTTACATCGATGATGGTCAGAAGCAATCTCACGCATCTAACGCCTTTGTAATGTGTGATGGAGCCAGAATGCCTGCAGTAAGGCCATGCAAACGCGGAAGACATGCAAACTCCAAGGTCCAAGACCAGTGCTACAACCGCACTAACCACTTGCGCCACCATGCTGCTCTCCCTAATAAATAAAAAAAAACAATAAACAAACAAACACAAAGTTTGATCATTTTGATTAAAAATAATTTTCTAATAAAAAAATAATTAAAAATTAAAAGATTAAAAATAATTTTTTATCTTGATTCTCTTTATGAACTTTTATATAAATTCCTGAAACTTTATTGCTTCTTTGCACCCCTGTAAATGTTGTCTGTATAAAGTGAGATGTAACTTAAACAATTAATGTAGCCTTCATATTGGCAGATGATGACCTGAACATTTTTTAAGGATCATGCATTTAGTCAAACTTACAGTAGGTAATTGTGCAAGGAAGCCACATTGGTGTACATATCGTACACATTGTCATATATAAAGTCAATCCACGTTTGAACTAAACTGAGCTACTCTGACCTCACCTTGGACCACCTGCTGTCACTGAACCCAAAAGATTGACAGATGAGCCGAAAGGATCTACTTGATTATGTTCAATGGAGAGCTTTCTTCTCTCCCACTTTATTTATTGCTCACTTTCATCCGGGTAGAGCATGGAGTGATAAATCTGTCACACTCAGATCTACTACCCTCTGTACACTCGGTTTCTTCTTCTCAGACAACGCAACGATTCTTGCATGGCTCACGACACAAGCCCTTTACCTCTGTTAATGCGAAGCTAGAGCAAATTTCAACTCTTCTTCTTAGCTGGTGCATTGGCAGATCTGTAATCATGGTCACAACAGCAAATGCAAAGGTTTGGTTTAACTTATCTGACTATCTTAATCCAGTGTGTATCAGTTTTTAGAAGCAAATTATATATGGACTCTGGGTTTTATTGTAAGTTTAGTTAGCATAGTATTGCCTATTTGGCTTGCCTATTAGTTGTCATGATTATAAACAAATGCATATGCGGTACTTTGGTTAGAGAGCCTGACACTAGTGCAGTGGTATATCCTAACCTATTTGGTTCCATATAACATGTTACCTGCTACAACCTCCTTTTACTGCAAACAAAATTGCTAGTATGTCATTTCTAGGCTCCTAGGTTTAAGAGCTGTGCATCATGTCAAACATTCCAATAGAAAAAGGCACCTAAACTACATGGAACTATTTTATCCATGAAGTGTTGTTACACATGGAACATACACTAGCCAACCACTATTAAATTATCTCAGGCCCCCCATAGAGCAGGTACCTTTTGGGTAGATGGTCATTCTCCACACTGCAGTGCTGTGGTGGTGGTGGTGTTATTGTGGTTTTGTTGGTACAATTGGATCAAACACTGCAGTGCTGCTGGAGTTTTTAAATACTGTTCACTCAGCTATGTAGATGTCATATTCAGTAGCTCATCTGTTGTTGCACAGTTTGTGTTAGCCATGCTCTAATCTTTCAGCAATATTCACACAAATATAGGACCTTGTACAATATTCCAGTATGTACCCCTCCTATTAGGTGAACAGTGGAAAACTAAATGTGTGATAAAGTGGATATTACCTGTTGCTCTGTATATAATCAGAAATATGTACCTGCAAGTTCATTTGCATTTTTTATTATATGTGCAGTGTTATAGCACTTACGTATGCTGTGACAGTGAGCTAAATATAATGTGCACCTATGTACATCATTGTAAATAGCACTGAATGTGTCAATGCCTCAGTGGGAAGCTTTGCACACTGTCTGTTAGATCCTTTGATTCCTTCCTGGCTTTCCTCCATATGGTGCATCAGTAAACCCAGAGGTTTGCATCTTTGAAGTGACTATTGTTCTGTGGGCAGAGAAACACTGAGTCATCCACATATCATAAATTGCCATGCTGCATGTATTTTTGTGGAGTGGAAAAGCTGGACGACTAGACTCTTAATCACCACAATGCTTTTGGAGCAGCTGCCGTACGCCCCACATTCAGAACGCACAGTTTTACAGTTCCGAAATAAATCACGGTTTAAAACAGCATGTACATCTTTTTGTGAATATTTAAACAAGATTGGGGATTTGAATTGGTTCTTGGTTGCTCACATAACAAAGAAAATCCACATTAAAGAGCAGAACTCTACCCACAGGTGCTTGATCATTCAGGCTATGCTCCAAACTGTCACCAAACGGTGTTGCTTATCTCACATCAAGTGAATGAATCAGAATGCTTTACACAATCTCATTGTGGGAGCACGGCAGAGGAAAGAATTCACACAACAAGCATGTAGCAAGCAACTTTTTTACCACCATAAAATAAGGTTTGTTTTTCTGAAAGTTATTAATACTTCAATATTGTGACCAAAAGAGGAGTGAGGAAAGAAATGGTCAGCAACATTTGTGAGTAGTAATCATCTGTGGGGAAGTCTTTTGCAAGTGTTAATTTTAATGTTATTATTTTTTCTTTTTTTAAGAACATACATTCTGTTTTAAGGACACACTCCAATCAGCCAAAACAATAAAACTACATGATCCATGACAATATTTAGGCAGGTGTTAGACGGGTTATTATTGTCCACATGAATGCCTAGAGTCATGGTTTCCCAGCAAAGCATTATCCAGAGCATAACGCATCATCCACTGACTTGTCTTTCTCCTCACAGTGAATTCTGGAGCCCTTACTTACCCAAGGTTCACAGTGCACCTGTACCAGACTGTCCACAAGATGAAAAAGACTTTCATTGCACCAAGGTCCAGTTCTTACCCTCGCATATTCGTATTTGTGTAGGGGTTTCCTTTGATGGACAGGGGCTAGAATGATGTGTATTCTGACCAGTCTGTGACTATACAGACATACTCAGCAGGGGGTGATGCACTGTGTTGTGACACATTCTCCTATTTGGGTACAGTAAACTAATTGTCATGTCCAGGAAACCAGTTTGAAGTGATTTGAGCTTTGTTTCGTAATGACATCTCGCTTTAGCTAGACATCAAAAAAGGTACATGTGGTCATAAAGGGATGGACAATACTCTGGTATGCTGTAGTGTTTAAATGATGCATGAATTGATTGATTGTTTAAATGAATTGAATTAAGTGTGCCAAAAAATATCCCCCACACCATTACCCTGTCACCAATCATAAAAGGCAGGTTGGATTCATACTTTCATGTTGCTTACACCAAATTGAAACCATGTTTCCCAATCTTCGATTGTCCAATTTTGGTGAGCCTGTGCAAACTGTAGCCTGTAGTATTATGTTACTGTAGCCCAATTGCCTCAAGATTGGATGTGTCATGCAGTTTAAGATGCTTTTCATAAATTGATTGCATACCTTAATTATAATTAGTGGTTATTTGAGTTACTTTTCCCCTTCTATCTGCTTGAAGCATTTTGACCATTGTCCTCTGGCCTCTCAAGGAGGCTATTTAAAGTAAGATTTGGCTGGGTCTTGTGCTTCTAATGAAAAGTGATGAGTTCTATTTCTTGTACTTAAGTAAAAAACAAAATAAGGCTTTTGATGCTGCAGCTGATGACATCTCTCATATAAAGCACTGAGGCAGCATTTCCATATGCGAATGCCAACCCTGGGGCAACCCAATTCGAACCTCCCACCAACAGCTTTGACAGTCTAATGCAGAGAGAGAGATTTTGGTCCGTGACATGTCAAGCTCATTTGGTTTATCACTTCTGAAACTGTCTCTCTCAATTCCACCACCTACTTATAAGGATGCTGGCATACAAAAGGTCAGCTGGGATGTGCTATGAGGTGAAAATGGAAACTGTGTGTGTGTTGGGTCATCGCTTTCTGGTGTACAATGCAGACTGTATTCCAAAAAACAGGCTTTAAGGTGGAGCTAGGACAGATGATGAGAGGCTGGTCCCTGTGAAGCATGCTGACAAAAGCCAGCTTAGCCAACAATTTTCTTCTTTTTTTGTGGAGACTGCAATAAAAACCAAACTGACTGGGGAAAGGCTGGCTTTATACACACTCTGTTTGATGTTGGATTGTGTCTGTGTGTGTGTCTGGGTGTGGGTATTCAAGTTTATATATCATTCTGAGGACAAATTGATCCTACAAGGATTGGAAGATATGGCTTTTTATACTGTGGAGACATTTTGATTTTTATTTTTATTTATTGAAAAAGACAACATTTCCTTTAAAAAAAAAAGTAAATAATTATTATGTTCTATATATGTATAGCTCTAATTCGTAATATGATATCAATGGAAACCCCCAACAATGACAGGAAAGTAAGTGAGAGTGTGTGTGTGTGTGTGTGTGTGTGTGTGTGTGTGTGTGTGTGTGTGTGGTGGGTGGGGAGGTGCTGCTAAACCTGGGAGAGCATGCACTATCAGAGTGTGTCAGCAGGGAGGTGCAGGGTGTCTATGTCCCCTTAAGGGCCATCTTTGCGTTGCCTCAATCCGCTGAAAGGAGTGGAAAAGCTGGTTAACACCGCAACCGTTTCAGAGACACAGATCCATAGCCCTTAACGATCTCACTCTACTCCCCCCACCCCAAACGAGTCTGGTGCTGGTGATTAGAGTGTGGCGCAAGCTACT
>JAUZSU010015865.1:0-10953 GCA_034780255.1 Parotocinclus maculicauda
ACGTCCCGTCTTGTAACATAGGGCATGTTCTTTTAATGGGACCAGCCGGTTATTAGGACCAAAACGATCCCGTCCCGATATGGTCCCATTAACCGGAATCGACTGTAACATCAAATCTTGAACCGTAAGACCAGGATTACCAGCTAATTTCAGGTGCACATGGAGACCACAAAAAGGGCGGTCGAACCTTATCAGGCTGGAAAAGCTTACAAAGTCTCTAAACAGTTCTTTAAACACAGTAGGACCAACCCCAGTGTTACATGACACGTAGAAACTTTTACCTCTCCGCCCTGGCGTTCTTCTTCCTGCCATTAGATGACTCGGGGGACACCTTCACAACGTGGACCATGGTTTTTGTGGCTCCGGTCAGCGCTCTGGAAGAGATTACAGACCACACAGCGTTCCATCCGAGACCAGAACCGACAAACGAGCTGAAGAAAGCTAAAGCTAAACGGCGCTTACGCTCTGATGCTGGGCAGGTTGGTGTTGACCTCGTCGACCGGAGTTTGGAACCTGAGGACGACCCTGTACGACTCGTCCACTGTGATCAGCTGCAACAGGAGAAGATGCAAGGAAGAATTCAAACAGGTGCAAAACTGAAATCCAGTACGAGCCGGGCGTGGCGGGGTGGAGTAACGGAGCTCACCTCCAGCGTCTCGTTTGTACCGAGCTCACCGTTCTGGGCCATCACCGTCACCAAGTACTTGCCTTTCTTATTTTTGTCCAGGGTCGTGGTGGCCCTGAGCAACGACACGACAAGGACTCGTCATCGTACGATACAAAGCCAAAAGTATGAAGACGCTCATTCTATATAATCAGTGATAACGGGGGCAAATAATTAAGCACACAGCCGAACAAGGAGCATAAACAAAGCTTAGGAAGCAGAACGGATTTGGAGACACCCCTTATGCCCCCCCATGCCACCCCTACAGCCCCCCCGCCGACTGCTAAACGAAGACTGCTAATTAAGACTAAATATAAGTATTTAAAAAGCTATTAAAAACATAGATTAACTTTTATTAAATATGTTTATTAATAATTAAATATTGTTGTCCAATACTGAAAATGGGAAGCACTTAGAAAGCAATTCTAATAACTATTAATTTGGAAATTATAATAAAAATAATAAATGTTGACATTTAAAAAATATAACAATTTATACAATTTATAATAATATGTAGTCATTTATATTACTACTTTATAAACTGTTTTATATATATATATATAAAACAAAAAAATGTTACATTTAAATTATTTAATATATTATTACTTAAATATTAAAATTATTTATTTATTTGTTTTTGGAAAAAATCTAAGCTTTTAGAAAGCAATTAAAAACAATTATTCTTTTTAAAATAATATTAATAAATTATAACAAGTACCTTTTATGCATTAATTCATGTATTTAAAT
The DNA here is from genome assembly GCA_034780255.1 of Parotocinclus maculicauda. Classification (NCBI taxonomy): domain Eukaryota; kingdom Metazoa; phylum Chordata; class Actinopteri; order Siluriformes; family Loricariidae; genus Parotocinclus; species Parotocinclus maculicauda. Next base: position 1,412 of record JAUZSU010015865.1, read on the forward strand.
AAATAATTCGTCTTTTTTAATGTTTATTCATTTGGCCAAATTTTTGTTCTTTTGTAATTATTGAACACACCCAAGCTTTTTATTTTTAACTTTATATATTTTTTTATTGCACATTTCTCACAAAATCTAGGAGTTATTTCATTTTGATATGTCCCTTAATTTTTCTTCATTTAAAAAAAATCTGTACGTTATTTCAGTGATTTATTTATCTATTTGCTTTTGCAGTTGTAAAATATTAAAAACAAATATAATTTCAAAAGAATATTATTAAAGTAAAATGTTTTATTCGTTCATTTATTTACTTAAATAAATAAATATTTGAGTTTTATATGCTTATTAATTTGGCCAACTCTTTATTTTATTTTATAGTAATTCTATATACACGAGCAGAGCTAATGGTAAAATTTTTTGATCATCAATATTATTAATATATTTTTTTACTTTACAAACTTTGAAATACGGTCAAATCAGTCAAAAAGAAAATGTTTGAAATATTTTCATTATATATATTATTTTAATATTTTAATCATGTATTATATTAGTTTTTTCCCCTTTATAAATAAACACTCATGAATGATTTCTTACACTTGAATGTATTTAAATAATGAATTTAAATAAGTTATCTTACTTAATGACTCCCATGTAGTTGCCCTTATTGTCGGGCGGGTCGGTCTCAGCTTTGAACAGGCTGCTGCTCACTGGTTTAGTTCCCTCTTCTGGGTTGGTACTGGCAAACAAAACTGATTCCACCTGAAAGACGATCTTCTTATGCTCCCCCGTATCTCTGTCCTCTGCCTGTCCACAAAAACATTTCAAACAAAGAAATAAATTAATAAACAAGCACAATTCTAAACCTATAGTGTTAAATACAACATGAATAACATTAATAATCCATGTTAATATAAATTCTAACTCACATAAACTCTGGCCACGACCTTATCCTCGCTCACGCTCTCCGTAATTATAACTGAAATAAACACAAAATAAAAACGAAATAAAAATATTGATTTTCTAAATATCAAACTAAGCAATAAAACCACTTACAAAGGTTAAAGCAAAGTCAAAATAAAAATACATCAGTCCAAATATGCACAATATGGAAAATATAATATTTTTTAACAGTAATTAAAGATTTTACCTTTTTTAAAAGACAGTTTAAATTGTTTTGAATTAATCCTATTAATTATCAATTGATAACCAATATTTATTAAAAATATTTATATTTATTTTTTTTCACTTATTTAAATAAATAATTTTCATTCCGCAGATCACAAATTTCATCACTTATAATAATAATTTTTTACTTTTCTCATAATATTATCTCATTATTTTATCAATTTTTTAAAAGGATTATTACTTATATAGTTTATCATTTTATTTGAACTTTTATCTTTCATTTTTGTTTTTACTACTCAAACAAAAAAATAATAAAATATTTAACGTATTTTTATTAACTTGTTTGTTTTTACCTTTATGAATAATATCAAACATTTAGTTAGTAATGAATTCATTAGTAATTTGTTTATTTTTATTCGGATTCATTTGAGTATTAAATGTATTCAAGTCATTTTTAAATGTTTAATGAATTAAATTGATTTTTTTATTACATAATAAAAAACACAGATTGAACTTTGGACCCCTAAGTATTTTGGAGTGTTTAAAAAAAATATGATAATATAATATTTTTCTTTATATAGTTATTTATTTTGGAATGAATGATAAACATCTAGGTTGCATTATTATTATTATTATTAATAATAATAATAATAATAATAATAATAATAATAATAATAATAATAATAAAAAATATTTTTTAGATGTACCAAAGAATTCCTGCAGAGGGATGAATTTGGGCGGGTTGTCGTTCACGTCCTCGATTTCAATCGTGACGTCACCTGAGAAGGAAAAGTGGAATCCATCAGTAAACAAAAATGTCTTGATGACGCATGGATATTCCAACAGACAAACCTGGTGGCCAGATACTATTTTTTTGCACAGATTAAATCTTTTAAATCCTAAAAACCTAATTTAAAGGTGTGTGTGTGTGTGTGTGTGAGCTCCGAACCTTCAGTACTGTTCCTCTTAGCCTGGGTGTTAACATCCTCCACGAGCGCCTTCATTTTGACCAGATCGCACTCCTCGTAATCGATCTGGCTTTCTCCGGTCAGGACGCTCCCCGTGTGGTGCACCATGAAATATTCCTTCTCACATTCCCCCATGGTGCCGTTACAGCGGCACTCCATGGACACAAGCTTGTACTCCAGCAGGTGGCCCTTGTCCACGTCCTTCCCTTCGATCTTGCCGATGTCTGTCCACGGGGCCGTGTGCTCCTTCGCCCGCATGATCAGGTTCGGGGGGAATTCCGGCGGCGTGTCGTTGATGTCGTCCACCACCACGTTCACCGTGCACAGTGCGGTCCTCTCGCCCAGGTCGGAGGCCTCGATCGTCAGGGTGTATTTGTTCTGCTCGCCCTCGTAGTCCAGCTCCACTTCTGGGTCCACCAGGAGCCGTCCTCTGTAGCCGTCCTCAAACGGTTCCGATATGCAGAGGAACGTGCCGGCACCGCCGCTTTTGATCCGGAACGACACACGGTTGTTGAACTCGGTCTGATCGGCATCATGGGCAAAAATGTAGCCCACAAAGGCGCCTGGACGACGGAAAATAGGAGGTTATTTATACAGACATGCAGGAATGATCCATAAACATTATACTAATTATATTTCTATCCATATTAAATTTAAAAATATATATATATATAACTATGTAATTACTTAATGAACTGAAAGTGCCCCTGTGTATGCTAAATCATTTGATATTTATATAAAATAATAATAAAATAATAACAAGAAGAGTACGACCACTTAATATTAATAATAATTTAATAAGATTATCATTATATAATTTTATACAACAAACAGTCATAATAATTAGAAATCATCATCAACAACAATATTGGTCGTAATAAAATATTATTACAGTAATAGCAATTATAGGATTAATACTAATGACAGAGTAATATTACTAAAAATAATAATAACAATAGTAATTGTAATGAATGAATAATAACAATGTTAATATGAATAATAACACCAATACGGGTCAAATATAATATAAATATTAATAATTATATGAGCGACAAAAATGAATGCAAAGATTTTAATGATTATATTTAATAATAGATCAATAATTATAATAATAAGACATTCAAATGTCAGTCATTGTAATGGTTATTATGAAATAAATGCTAACATGTGAATCACAATAATATAATAATACGAATGAGTTTTATTATTGTTGTTCTTATTATTCTTATTCTTATTATATTTATCCAAATTTATCATTTTAACACTTGATATATTGCTGAATAAAACCTGCAATAAATTACACCTTAATAAAGAAAATAGATCATATGAATTAGAATTAAGTTGTTTGTTTATCAGATTGTTTTACAATGTTTACGTCTTTGCAGCTCTGTTTTTCAGGTTCTAATGAACTAGGAAATATTATTAGATTATATTTTTGGTATCCAGATGCTTTTCTGGGTCATAAAACACTAACTACTATAAACACACACACACACACACACACACACACACACAATAACTACACGAAGCAGTACACGACCCCGGGGCAGATGTGAACTTACCTTTTTCGCTTTCGTTCACGTGGAAGGTGTATTCTGTCTCTTTGAACACAGGTGTGTTGTCATTTACATCCTGGGGTTAAAATAACATGAGGTTAAAATCAAGCTCGAGCTGAGAAACTCTCATTTATTTATAGTTTATGTACTTTAAATGCTTCTTTTAAAAGCTCTGAAATGACTATAAGGCTTTTGGATTAAATAGCAGCACAGAACGTACCTCTAGCGGAGAACCAGAGCTGTAAGAGAGTCTAGAAAAGCTCAGAGGTTCTTAATTTGTTTGTAGAAAACAAAAATGAATGGGTTTAATAGGAGAGCTGTACTCCAGAACCCAGAATCCCAGGACAGTCATTGACCCTGACCGTGTAAAATAAACCTTTAAACTTAGGGTTTTAAGGTCATGTCTGGGTGTTCCGAGATGTGGTGTTTTTTGGTAGGACCCAAAGATGCGGGATAGACGAAATTCCATGACGTATAATAATAATAATGGGGAAATAATATAGAAGAACTAAAAGGGGATTAAGAGCAGAGCGAAAGGCTTCTGATCACAAAAAAAACAAAAGGATGAAATGGCAGGGACTGATCACGAGAGGGCGCCGAAGTGCCAACAGGGCAGGTGTGCAGAGAGCACGATTTGGGACGTCTCCCAAGTGGCGAGGCACGTAGGTAGTCCGAACGCCAGAGGGCGAAGGTGAGCTCGAACGCGCATGTAGCGTGGGAAAGCCATGCCGGGGCGCGTATGATTCAAACGTGCAGCCGGGTGGCCGCTCTAGCCGGGGCGTGTCTCATTACGAGAGGGCAGCCCACTAGATTGAGGCTCAAAAGAGCACAAAAGGGGCCGAAGCACCAGGGGGCGAGCGTGAGCTCGGGCGCACGTTGGCGCGAGTAAGCCAAGCCGGGGCGCCTCCCATTCATGACGAGCAGCCGGCTGGAATGAGGCTCGTTGGGTGCCGACGACGGAGGAGCGTGAGCTCAGGCGTGCGAGGAGCACATGAGTACGGGACGGGAGACCCTCAAAGTGACCCTAAAAATACTAAATACCTCGGGGGTTCCCCCCATACGCGTCCATCGGCACTAAAAACCCCCGGAGCGTAACCACTATCCCTAAAGGTGTGCGTAAGGTGGTCGGGGGCGGGTGTCCCTAATGGAGACGACCTGGCAGCGAACAGAGCTAAAACCCAAACCTAAATAGCAGGAAAAGCAGCTGTTAGGAATCAGGTCGTAATTTGGATACTGGATATAAACCGAATCACCGATAGCTCTGTAATGCAAGCCGGGGTCACAAACCCTTCCAGTAAAGTTCGGGGGCTTTTTTTTGTGGCTCTTTTAAGTGTCGTCTGTTTATCTGTGAGGAAACTTTAAGGTAGTGGTACCCGGGGACATTAGAGCACCGTTAGTCGCCGAAAGCACGAATCCGATTCAGTTAGGGACGTTCCTGAAGCTACAGACAAAGCTAAAGCCCAGCGCTGATGATTAAGGAAGCCGTTTAATTTCTTTGGTCACAACAGTAACTGTAGACGGGTTCGAGCTGACGGAAATGCAACATGCCATTTTTGGTGAGCAGAATAAAGCATGCCACAATGCACAACACTTCAGACCTTAAGGCACGTGGACTACAACAGGAGAAGACCCTGTCAGGTTCCGCAGAAAGCTAAGGCCATGTAACGTTCCGAGAAACAGGTACGAAAACGGACAAGAACGATATTATGTTTTATTATGAGGTTTTTTTGCCTTTCAAGGTTGCGATTCTCTTTTCCGTCAGCAGGTGTCGCAAGAGCTCACTCCTCCTAGCTTTCTGCCTAGTTCGAACCTAACCTGATCGAACTTAAGGAGCTCATATTTAGGCAGCCTGTGTTTGAAATCGGGAGTGACTTTGGGTGCCAGGAAAAATGAACTTAAGATCGGTTGCAAAAGTCTTAGGCCACCTTTAGATCAGGCATAGCATTGTTTTAGCTATTATGTATATAGAATGAACCTGGACAGAGCCAGAACTGACCGGAAACGTGCATGGGGCGTTAAAAACGGAATCGAATCGGTAACGACAAGCCTGAGAGTTTGGTCCCTGCCCTTTCTGTGTGTGCAGATTATTTCATCCTGGAGAACAACTCTCAACTCAAAGCTGCTCTGAGGTACAAACGGATCCAGCTCACGGAGTATAAAACGGTGCAGGCCAGCGGCTTCGGTGAATATGAATTCCACATATCTGATCAAGTCATGAATCCGCATCGTGCTCGAGTTCCTAAACGCAGAAGGTCTTTGTGATCTGCAGACCTGCCGCTGAAGATCTCCTACCCTCCGGACTTCTCGAACCTGCGCCAGTACGGCCTGCTGCTCATGATGTAAGTGTTGGATTGGTCTAAGAGGACCAATCCCAGTCCACGCACACACACACACACACACACACACACACACACACACACACACACACAACAAGAGTAAGAGTTTGTGGATTCTGAATCGACACAAGATCGCGAGCTTTAGTGCCCAAAAGGTGCAAGAAGTTGGGAAGAACATGCAAACTCTGCAAGCTCTACGGGCGTCTGTGGGCGTTTTTTTGGAAATTGTGTGAAGTCTAGACACGCTGAGCAAATATTTGTGCGTCCCAGACGTGATGCAAGATTAGGAAGAGGGTATTTAGGTAATCTCCGAGGGCCTGAGGCGGAGAGAAGACGAGGAGAATGATATTACACGGATAACGAGAAACAACTGGAGCGTCCCGTGAAGATCATTACCATGCTGTGTGTTTACATTAAGAGCCGTCGTGAGGAACGCAGCTGCCGGTGATTTCGCGTCGCCGGGTGCATTCGCAGTCTGCCTTCGCGTTTCGATTGCGTTAAACGCTGCAATCAGAGCCGGAAGGAGATCTCCTTAATATCTCCGAAAATGCCTTTTACGTTTACGGCCCACAACTGAGAAGATCTCACAGTCCAAGCGGTTCTGGGTTACCTTGCTCGAGGACCCAACGGTGGCAGCTTGGCCGGCCTGAGACCTTAACCGCTAGGCTACCACAGCTTTTCGTATTTAAAGTGTGCCCAGGGTGAGGTGGGTCGGGTAATGCGGGGTTTTTTTGGGCGAGGTTTCGTGCTTTTGTTTATTTGTTTATACTTTGATTGGACGTGACATAAAACAGAGCATTTGGGAAAAAGTATTGGGACACACCTCTTATTTGGTGCCACAGGTGAAAGTATGGGTGGTTCTAAAGAGCAGAATGGATTCGAGTTCGGTTCTGGGACGTCGAGGAACCACACAGGGTGAGAATACGAAAAGATAAAGGGCAGGGGCACCCAGATGCCAATGCTCTGCCCCCAATGGGTGTTCAAAACCTCCTCTGGGATTAACATCAAAGCAAAAACTGGGCGATATGAGCTTCAGGGGATCCATTTTTATCACCAAGATAGATTGGTGTAAAGCGTGGCACCAATGGACTGTGACGCAGTGTGAACAGGTTCTTTGGCGTGACGAATTATGCTTCTTTATCTGGAGGTCCGATGGATGTGTAAGTTTGGGGATTTTGGGCCAACATCAGCGTCCAACACCCTTCTGGATGAATTCCCACAGTCACAGTCCAAAATCTTGTAGCATGCCCTCCCAGAAGAATCCTCGGAACCTCCACGGTAATATCTGAGACACCATAAAAGCTGCCATGGGTGGGCGTCCCAATACTTTTGTTCATATCGTGTTTTTTTGTTCAAACCTTTCCACCCGGTGTCCACCGTGTTGTAGAGACAGAGCTCCCGGAGGGCAGCAAGTGGACGACCGATTCTCTTCGGACTGGGACTCTGTCCTGGTGAGCTCGGACAACGTCATCGTGGCTCGTCTGGACGGCAGGGGGAGCGGCTTCCAGGGGCAGAAGATACTACAGGAAATTCACAAGCGACTGGGAACGGTGGCGCTCAAAGATCATCTCGCTGCTTTGGAGTAAATCTAGATGTTTCTGGGTTTGTTTTTTTTTTTTTTAGTGAATAGCTATCCAGGATCAAATCTGACCGTTGAATTGTTGCTTTGCAGATACCTGAAAAAGCTTCCGTACATCGACAGTAACAGGATAGGAGCCTTTGGTCAGGTTCGTAGCGTCTGAGAATGCTGGAATGCTCGTTAACATTCCTTGCTAATGACTAACGAGTTTAGTCATCCCTTTCGCGTCGTTTCCTTGCCTTTTTGTGTCCAGGGATATGGAGGATATGTGGCTCTTCTCCTGCTGAAATCCAACGAGAGTTACTTTAAATGTTCAGCCGCCCTGTCCCCGGTCATCGACTGGACCTTACACGGTAATGCGGGCCAAAAGCCACATCGTTTACCGATACGTCTGTGTGTTTGCTCAGCTCATATCTCTATTACTCCTTCTGCAGCTTCAGCTTTCTCAGAACGCTACCTAGGGATTCCCTTACAGGACGACAGCAAGTACCAGGTAGGTCCGAAAATACGCAACGTATTTTATTTGTTAATAAAAATCTGTTCTTGCATTTCGGAACTGCAACACGTTCCAAAAAAAGGACTTTTGTTTTGGGTTTTGTCTGTTTATGTACTTTTCTGCATTAATGCTGCATCACAGGAGCGTAAATGACCTTCACCAAGGGTCCGGACCCGACCCCGACCCCGTACCATAATAGAGCTTTGCTTTTGGACTTGTTTCTCATAACAGTCTGGATGCTCCTTTGTTTATCTTTGGTCCAAAAAAGATCTGAGCACAACCCCCCCGTGGTGATGGACTATCCATGGCTCAGGGCCCCAAAAAGTGGGCGGAGCTTGTGGACCTGGTTAACACGAGGCTTGTTTTTTGTACAGTACAGCCATTTAGGGCTAGTAATGAGTTAAAAAAACGAATTTTCAAACGGTTAATTGCAATCACGATTTGCGTCCAGGAAAAGTTGAATCAATTTCAATGATGTCTTGTTATAAAATGCTGGTAAAATGTCCTAGATGGCCGTCCTAAATGCCTCAGAAAAGTGGGCGGGGCTTGTGGGCGTAGTTATAACACGGGGTTTGTTTTTTGTACAGTTATAAGTTATAAGTGGTGTTTGTGAATGTAACTCTGTATTGTAAACTTTGCATTGATAAAGGTTTGATAAACTAATCCCTTACCCATGTGTAAATATGAGAAACTCTTAAGTGTTCCCCTAATCTTATCCCTCCCTTCTGTCTCACCTTCAGTCGTCCAGCGTCCTTCAGAACGTGGAGGGCTTTCGGGACCAGACGCTGATGCTCGTGCATGGAACAGCGGACGGTGAGAGTAAAAACTGGAGTAATGGTGGATCGTGTGGATCGTGTGGATGGTACTGAGGTGCAGCTTGTGTTTTTATTCCCTTTTAGCAAACATTCACTTCCAGCACACGGCTGAACTCATCAAGAACCTGGTGAAAGTTGGAGCAAACTACACAATGCAGGTGAGGGAACGCAGAACCTACAGAACGCAGAACCTACAGAACGCAGAACCTACACCCTGCTGGGTGTTTGCTTATTATGGAGTCCGTATTATTTAAAGCCCAGACGGTAAGATGAGATGTTATGAGTCTCTCTTTATGCATCTGGAGTTTATTATAAATACGTTTTCCGAATCTCAGTGCATGAACCGACAGGAACATTTTTATAGTTCTTAGAACGGTTCGGAAAAGCAGCCCCTCTTGGGGATGACTGTAGTTCTTAGAACGCTGTCTATAGGCACCACTAAGCTCCTGTTTTAAAGGTCGGTTCTTTTCTGAGCGCACAAGAACCCCGAGTGATGAAAGTTTGGCCCTTTTTAAATACAGTCGATTCCGGTTAATGGGACCACATTAACAGTCCTAATAACAGGCTGGTCCGATTAAACGAACATGCCCTATGTTAGGAGACGGGACGTGCTATGTAACATATTAAATGTTTATTAAACCTTTATTGTACGATTTACACGTATAGAGAACGTACA
>JAUZSU010015876.1:0-10953 GCA_034780255.1 Parotocinclus maculicauda
ATCGCACAATAAAGGTTTAATAAACATTTAATATGTTACATAGCACGTCCTGTCTTGTAACATAGGGCAGGTTCGTTTAATCGGACCAAAACGATCACGTCCCGATGTGGTCCCATTAACCGGAATCGACTGTATTCAAATCTGCCCACTCTGACACACATTTATATCTTCTGCTTCCAAATTAAACTTTTTAAAAAATGTGTTTGAAACATTGTAATTCATACAAAACAGCAACTTCTTATTGAACCAAATAAAACACAACGATAAATCACCCTTACAATGGAATTATTACAAATGACATGCATTGTAAATTAAATTCTTCTGTCTGAGATTTTTGCCTCAAACTTGCCTCATTCATTTGCCTTGCCCCCTTAGAGGGTGCACTCCCCACTTTGGGAACCATTGCTCTAAAGATTTGACCAATGTACACTAAACTGATGTTCCCCTCACACAACTGCTGTAGCTTATATAATCAAACGTTTGTGGATGCCAAAAATAAGAATTCGGGCACCAATCCTAGATGATAAACCATTTCACTGTTGGCCAGTGTAAAAGTCAAAGCTGCCAACCAACCCAAATTCTCCAAACAAAGCTACTAAAGCATTTTCTTTATGGACTGTTTCAGGAGTGCAGAGCCAAAATGTGCATATTATTTATTGAGGGAAGTTAAAGCATGTAAATCACTAAGGTGTACAACTTATTCTAGTACCGGTTTGCCTATGGAGATTACAGAACGGTATGCTCCATATTATTATTAACAGTGTGTGGGTCTTAAATAACAGTGCACTAAATAGAAGAGATATAGACAACAGTCCTTTGGCTATCATTATGTAAAATTTTTGAGCAGATGCTTGTCTTATGTCTAAAAATCTTTTAACCATACACTTATAAAGCATTATGCTTCTAAGCTTAATGACCTCGACTATGTCACAGGAGAGGAAACAAATTACGGACTGTTCCCAGGGCATGGAGTGATCAAGGCTCATTGATGTGCATGGGAAAGAAAAGCTATCCCATTTGCTCAGAACCAACAGAAAGGCATCTGTGGCATCAGTATCAGAAATTAATGCTGGTTACAAGGTGAACGTGTTACAATATCAGTGCATATGCAAATGCTAACCACTGTCCAACATCAACAACTTGTGTTATGGTGAAAGAAAATAAATGTCTTAGACCACCTAATGTTTTGGCCCCAAAGTTTATGTGCTGACTGTCAGTAGTTGGATTACCCATAATAATCAGACTTGCCAGCGATGTAATATTGATATAAGAATATATAAACATGCCAAACCCCATATGTCATTATGACAATACCTAGGGCCGTGATGTGTGGACATAACTGTACCATTAATAAACATTTTGTGCCAGTTGTGACACTAAGTCAGTCTTAATAGGTTATCTGGCCTCAGAGATATCAGAAATTACCAATAACAGTTTGGTCATCTCCAACACTTCACTGAGAAACTGAAAATCTGTGCAATATCATTATAACTCTTACCAGGTGCTCCGACTTTACACAGAAGAGCTGCACTGTCTTGGCAATATTTTTGGCAACAGCATTAGTCAACCCAGTGTCGACCAAAGCTACATTCAGCTCACTGCAGGACCATAAAATGTTTGTTATTTGGCTGAAAAGCAAATAATCTAATCATATAATTAGTGCCTTTATGGTGGATTGTCAAGTAACAACCTGGCAATGGTTTTGATGATACTGTCCATCTCATCACTTGAAGGGGGGCTATGCCCACCTTGCGGGAACACAAGGTTGATGGGATCAAACAGACGTGACAGTGACTTGGACAGGTAGGCTGCTTCATATGGCTGAAGAGAGTTTTTAAGGGCTTTTTCTGGACTGGAGGGGAAAAAAAACAAAAAACAAAATACAGGTGTTATTTGCTTAGGACCACTACACATACTGTATAAGACCATAAAAATTGGTGAGTTGAGTTGTGAGCCACTTAGCACACTGAACCACATGAAATAAACATGAAAACACAACTTAAGCTTTTTTGGAGCTAAATAATTTGAAATTAACTACATCATTTCTAAGCAACAAATATCTCAAAAGGTAATAATTCAAACACAGAATTGTTAAAGCTTATTACTGCAAAATGATTTCAGTTAGTATTACAACTAAGCATAGTGGTAACTAAATCAATAAGGCATTTATTTTCCCCCCAGGACATTCCTTACATATTGTCCATACGAGTTCTGTATTGACCACTAAATTCCAAAGCATCAAAAAATTAATAAATCAACATCTGCTTTAACTACTATTAAACCTGCCACTGATCTGATTAATTGATTTTTTTTCAGAAAATACCATAACAATAAACAAATTCATCATAATGGTCTGGTATCATTCAATTTTGCTATTATATCCAGTTGAATATTTAGGAATCTATGACTGATTTAGACAAATATTAAATGACAAGCAGTAAGAACAGAGCACAAAGCTCATGAAAATATAAACACCAGACAAATAATAAACAATAAAAAAAATTGTGACTGTGACTGAAACGTACATATTAGCATGGATGAGAGTTTCCTGTAGACTGGGATTTTTGCCACTGCTGGCACACCTGTATGGCCGTACCTTTCAATACACCTGCAATTCAACTACTTCCCTCACACTATGGCCTTTGGCATACACAATGCAACCACTCCTTTTTGTCAATCATTAACATCTTTCTTTCCAACCCATTTTCGACACAAACTAGACATTCACTGACTAGACATACCACCTCTTCTTAATCTATGAAGCCCGTCACATATCCCACAGGTATTTATAGCCTCATTATCCTCATGCAGGTGAGGATCACAAAACACACAAAGTAACTAATTTTTGGTCCAGGGAGTATACAAAATCCTTCACATATATTAAGGCTTTGGGATGTGAAAATAGTTTTTAAATGAGCAACTACACACCAGTCTGATGGTCAATTAACTTTTTTATCTAACATTTGAATATATATTAACACAGTATGGGATGCAGTGTTTTGCAAATTCAGTGTTGTGTAAAGGAGAGCTGATGGACACTGTTTTAACTCGGTAACAGAGAATTTTCTCTTATCACTGGAGATGTATGTTTAAATCCATATAGATTTGCCTTGCCTCTCCACTTCTGTAAATCTGCATAAGCATAGCACTAGTTTCCAAAAAAAGAATAGTCAATCTTGCAATGAATTTGGTTGCATTTCACAATGAAAAAAGTGTGTTTGCAGGTTCAGACTCACTCATAATCTTGTTTGGCATTTGTGAAGAGATCCTGAGCATCAGCTTCAGGTACCACAAAATCTAGATCCAGCCCTGTACCACTGCTTCCCAGAACTCCCTGTATATTAAAGTTGTACTGCTGTAACCGCTTCCACAGCTCATTGTACAGTCTCAGGAACTTTGGAAATTCTCCCTCAAGAGCCTGCCTTAGGAATGTGGAATCTATGAACCAAAGAGAAAGGTTCTGAACATGAACAGCTGTCCTCCTAAATCAAAAGTATTTGGCTGTGCATACGCAATTATTATTTTAATATCGATATTGTATCATCAATGAAAGAAGTAATTAAATCTATTGAACAGTACACTTTTATACAGTCAGATTAACCAGATAGTTCTTTTATTGCTTATTCTTTGCTACTGGTGTACACTAACATAGGCATAGGTCTGCAGAATTGTATAATATGAAGTATACAATATACATACAATGTACTGAATTTTAGGATAGACTCATGTGTGCATGTGTGTGAGAGTAAACAATAATGTGCATCGCACGTGCAAATGAAATTGTGATACAAATAAGTATTTGTACAATCCAAGTCATGTAGAAGGGAGCAGAGTGTAGCAGGTTTTTTAAGGACTGGTCGGCTATTTAGGGAAATTAAAAATACTGGTCCTGTGTCTGGTCATATTGGTGTACAGGGTTCTATAGTTCCTGTCAGAGAATAAGAGTTAAAAGGTTCTGTCCAGGGTTTGAGGAATGTGTATTGTTCTCTAACTGACTCCTTGCTTTTGAATGGTACAAAGCCTGGAGCGTGGGCAGAGAAGCACTAATGATTCTTTTTACTGCTCTTATTGTTCATTAAAATTTGTTTCTGCCGTGCTTTGTGGCTGCTCCCGCAAAAAGTACTCTGTGCCATCTCAACAGTTTTGTTTAGGTTCTCTTCCAAGTTGTTAAGGATACATTAGAGCACCCACTGTTGTGATGCGTGTGTTGTGATGTGTCATCGTTTGCTGAAAACCTGTTTTGCAACTTTAAAGTGTAGCACCTTCTGGCCACTTTGATCTCCTTTGTCAGTGAGATTTTGGCCTGCATGTTTAGTTCTCCATCATCACGTTTGTTAGCTATTTTACTTACAGATTTGTCTGTAGTCTGGCTATGTACTATCACTTTGCAGGTTGTAGTTGTAGAGCTGCTCTAATTACTTAAAATACTTAATGTATACAAATAAAAAAAGTAAAATGAAAACAAATATGGTATATCAGCATTTACTGGCATCTATTCAAGCATTTATGAGCTCCTCAAATTGTTTTCATTTTCAGAGTCTAAGACTAAGTCACTCCTCAATGAGCAAAAAAGATAATGCGCCTCCAATTATAGTTTTGTATGAATCATTTATTATGATAGAACAAATATCAGAAATTGTTGGAAGATTATAAACTTGTTCATCTACTGTCAACATCTTATATTTGTAAACACATTTTTTTACATTTTTAACATACTGACAAATTGAGAAATAAAGCAAAAGCTGTAAAAACCCTTCTGTTACTAGCACAAGGTCGTTTTGAGGGTTGTTACAGACCAAAAACTAGTAATACAGAGCATTTTTCTGCTTCACGGTCTTCACTAAATGTGATACTGGCTCCCAGTATTTGTTCATGTTTAGATATAGAGAGAGTTGTTTAGATGTGTAGACCTGATTTCTATCACCCTACCTACTTTTTAATGATGTTGTGCCAGGGACTTTTAACTGACACATTCCTGCTCATTATCAAAATCTTGCATTGGGCTTCTGTTCACATCATGCCATATAACAAATAATTTTTTGCTTTATGTGCTTAAGCCTAAATAATTCATGCTGTGTGAGGTATTTTAATACCTTATTCAAACCAATGGTTTCCTCTACAACAAATGGTAACATGTGTAGCGTGAATACAGCAATTGTGTATCTACATAGCAAATGAATCTTGCTTTTACTTACACAACATGTTCCCTCCTATCACTGTATAACCTAAACAAATGAGACCTCACTCTTTCAGTTTGATTTTTCAAGACAGTAGAAAGAGGTAAGAATCCTTACAGTTATCCCTGCAAAAAAATTTTCAGTAATAATATTACAGTGAACAAAATTATTGGCACCTTTAACTTAAAATTTTGTAGCACACCATTTGGAAAGAATAACTGAACTGATACTCTACATGTAGAAATGAATATGAGTTTGGAACTGTGATAACTTAGTGGTTAAGATACTGGACTATGGACCAGAGGGTCCAGGGTCTGCTAAATGCTGTAATATGATATGATGTTTTTACAAGACTGGAAGCTTGGAATTTCCCATGTCTCCCAGATTTGAAGGGTGCCTCTTAGCCACTGCTGCGTTTAGTTCTTTCCACAGGTGTTCTGCGGGATTAAAACCTGGAGTCTTTGATGATCCCCTCAGAACTATTCAGTCCTTTGACCTTAACAATTTGTGATTTTTTTTTTCTGAATAATATTAACCTCTAAGACAGACCCAGTTTACTGACACCTTACATCGCTCTTCAAAAATGTTTGGTTGTTTAGGATACATGATGCCAGGAACACATTCACAATGCTAGAAGCAGCAAGCGACTAAAAAAATCTAAACACTAACATTATTTACAATAGTTTACTTTGGCATTTCTGTTCATAAGAAATTAATATAATTAATTAAATAATTTAATTATATAGACTTCTAAGCATGGATAAATGTTTCACAATTGCACACCATAAAGCTTTCTGGCTTGTCTACATGTCCATGTGATCATGGTCTGTTGAGCTTTTGGCAACAAACACCATGGTGAGTATGGCACAAGGCAATTATTTGTCAGCCAACAACATAAAAATGGGACATAACTGGATCTTCCAGCAGGACAACGACAAAAGGTTCATACAAAGGTTTCAATGCAAGATGGCCAATAATTGTGGATGGGACACAACTTACAAACAAGCCTTCCCTTACCTTCAGTGGTTTTGTGAAGCTCCACAGACAGCATTTCCGTGATGGAGTTCCAGAACATATGAAATAGGTCTGACTGACCATCCTTCAAAAAAAACAAAGAAAAAGTTCAAATTCATCTACAAAAGATAAACCACATGCACTTTTACACATGCATCCTTAATGGAATTGAATTTAAACACCATTAAAAATGAATTGATTATGACACTGATTTTACAACGTAATTAAAGCACAATGAAATAGTATTTTAGGATAATTGTTTTACACCTGCACACCTTAATGAACTCATCCATGAAACACACATAAGTCACAGGGTCCCTCTTTTTAGTCAAGACTTTCTGAAGGTGCTGCACCTACATATATGTAAAACACATGTAAAAGATAATGCCATCTTTTCAAGTTAGTATTCATTTCAAATTTTATCTTAGATATTTTGTCCTCCAACAAACATACCTGACTGCAAGCAGCATATATCTGGTCCATCAGTTTCTCCAGGTTAGTCCACAGAGCAGCACGAAACGTAGCTGTGTTACCTGGAGTGGGCATCACAACCCTGCCAGGGGCCCCTATGAACACATTTTAATAGATAACACAGACCGATCATGCTTATAATACATCTAATTTATCATTTAGTTGTTCTCTGATAACAAACAATGCTTTGTTCTTCACACACGATTATTATTAATATTAATAATAATAATAATAACCTCTGGTGTTAGGAGGCTGAGCAAAGACTTTAATGTCAAGGGCATTGGCTATATTCTCCTGAACAGATGCCTTGTATCCATCCACAACACTGATGATGGTCTCTCTCAAACTGCCCAGATTATAGAAAATCTGCAGTGCTGTACCCACTTGAGATGGATTCTGTGGCCAGGTCAGACAAAGAAAGGAAAAGCATTTAAGTCTATATATTTATTAAAATAGTTCAAAACAAGGTGCAGAAATGTGACATTTATAATGTACTATTTATTCTTATTGACATTTAGAATTTAAATCACTAAAATGATTTAAGACAATAAAACAATCATGCCCTTTACATAAGCTGCCTAATTTCACTGTATTAATACATTCTTCTAAAAAGCAAGAACTAGAGAGACAAAATATATATCTTTGCAGCTCAGGTTTTGCTAAATCCTGTAGACCGCATGTTACTTTCCATGTTGATTATTTGGAGGACGGCGTTATAAGAGATCTTTGGCTCTTCAGTAAGAAAACATAAGGGCTAGAAGATTGAACGTTTATTAATAAAGCCATGTGATTTGCTGTCAAGCTGCTTTTTTTAGGACACTGAAACATCCTAATGGACTGAAAAACAAAAGTTGCTGATTTGAATGCACTTTGTTCTGTAAAACATTTACATGATGTTCATGAATCTAGCAGAGAGTTTACAGGAAGGTCCATTTAACGTTTAATTTACTCGTAGTTTGCTCATCATTTTATGACGGTTTCCTGAATGAGGCTTAATAATTTTTATTTGCAGCACGGGCCATAGCACATTTTACACACTTTATATATAAAATAAACCCTGTTGTTTTCAAGTGTTTTTGGCTCTGCATATGTAATTTTGGGTGAGTATCATGCCTTCATCCACTGCAAGGCTTAACAGAAACGGCTGCTAACAGATTTTCTCTCTGGTTGGTTTCTAGTTAGTAAACTAGAAACCTAACCTAAAAAGTGAGCATAGAAGGTGCATTTCAGCATGCATATGCTTTTTACAAGTAAATGCTGTAGGAAGAAAAGTTGTTCCTACCTGAATCTCCATGCCCTGCTCTAATAGTCTTTTGGCCTGGTTCTCCACCTCTAGGCGTGCACGACTGATAAACAGCAAGTCATTCTCAATGACATCAATACCAGATAGATCCACTCCTTGAAACAAATAGTCTGAAAAACATTAAAAGAATGCATGTTTAAGACATTAGGTAGCAGAGCAAATTACAACATAACAGTATGTGTTCAGAATAGCTCCAGTAGGTCTAATAAAGACTAGCCTTGTTTAATGAGAGCAACCTTGCATTTCGCTTTTCCCGGAGATTTAACCTTAAATTTTTATTTTTATCTTTACCTTTTGACTCACAAGACTGCATATTGTATTGAAGATATCTGTCACTGCTGCTTTTATTTAAAAGCTTGTTTTTTAAGGCGTGTAAAAGGTGTGGCAGATGACCAACTAAGACTAATCTTTTAAGAAAACATAATGAGACATAAGATATGTTAGAAGAGAGGACGAAGAAAGAAAGGAACAAAGAAAAAGAGGTGCAATTGCAAGACGAAAGCTTGCTCATAGAATAGAGAACCAAAAGATGAGTGACGAAGAAGAAAGGAAAAGTGAGCTGCAGGAGAAATCTCGGGTAATGGAGGAGCAGAATGGAAGCAAGATGGAGGATAAAGTCTGAGAGATGGAAGAAAAAGCAAAAGTGGTGGAGGGAAGAGAGCAAACGAGCTGAATCGAAAACAGAAGAACAAAGAGAGAGAGAGAGATCTAAGAGATAGATAAAAGAGTGGAAAGGGTCAACAGTGGAAAAAGAAGAATTCAGAAGAAAGATGGAGCAGAGATTTAAAAAATTGAAGACAAGCAATTAAAAGAGGAGTAGCAGAAAAAAGGAAAAAACAGACAAAGTTCGAAAAAAAAAAAACGAAAAGAAAAATGATGGAGATTGAGCAGAGAAACCAGAAAAAGAGAAAGATGGAAGGTAAAAACCTCTGTGGATGAACATAAAGCTGGCATAGATGGATAACAGAGTGTTATAGAAACACACTGAGCAAGAAACAGTTTAGATTCAAACTAAGCGTCTTGTGACTTTAAGTCTTCTTAATAGCTCAGCATTTTAAGTTTTATAGATTTCAATTTTTGTATTATGCAAGTTCATTTTTACATGATCTCTGAAGCACCGGTTGTCTGTATTACATAACCACAGAAGCTGTCACCCTCACACAAGGAGCCTTGTGAGTTGGAACACATATAAACAATTTCAAATTCACATTATTCATATATAGTCGATTCCGGTTAATCATCGGGATGTGATGGGTTTTGTCCTAATAACCGGCTGGTCCGATTAAACAAACATGCTCTAGACAGGATATGCTATGTAACATATTAAATGTGTAAGAATAAGCGAATTGAACAAGCTCTAATTTCAGTCATATACACAAAAATCTCTCTTATCTCTTGTAAATCACTTGTTTCCATTAGGTGATACTTCATAGACACAAAACTTGTCTGTCACTGATTAAATGACTGAAATGAACTAACATGGCCAGGATAGCTACGTCACACATTTAAGATATAATACTACATGTAATTGTAGTGATGGTATGATATGACCTTAAATCAATACCAGGATGATTTCAACATTTTACATTTACAATTTATGACTGATTAATTAGTTATGTTTTTTTTTCCCTCAACCATTAAAACGGTTACACGGTTATGTTAAAAGTGGACCTGGACTGAAATAACTATGGATGATCCAGAAGAGGATTGAGAGAATATCATGTGATCAGATAAAACCAAAATAGAACTTTTTGGTAAAAACTCAACGCATTGTGTTTGGCAGAAGAATATTGCTGAGATGCATCCCAAGAACACCATACATACTGTGAAGCATGGGGGTAGAAACATAATGCTTTGAGGTTGTTGTACTGCAAAGGAGGCAGGACGACTGATCCGTGTTAAGGGAAGAATAAATGGGGCCAGGTATCGTGAGATTTTAAGCCAAAACCTCCTTCCATCAGTGAGAAGATTGAAGATGGAATGTGGTTGGGTCTTCCAGCATAACAATGATCCCAAACACACCATTCGGGCAACAAAAGTGTGACTCCATAAAAAGCATTTCAAGGTCCTGGAGTGGCCTAGCCAGACTTCAGACCTCAACCCCATAAAAAATTTGTGGAGAAAGTTGAAAATCCATATTGCCCAGCAACAGCCCCAAAACATCACTGCTCTAGAGGAGAGCTGCATGGAGGAATGGGCCAGAATACCAGCTACAGTGTGTGCAAACCTGGTGAAGACTTACAGAAAACGTTTGACCTCTGTCATTGCCAACAAAGGTTATGTTACAAAGTATTAAGTTGTACTTTTGTTATTGACCAAATACTTTTTTCCACCATAATTTACAATTATATTCTTTAAAAATCCTACAATGTGATATCCAGGATTTATTTACCTCATTGTGTCTCTCATAGTTGAAGTGCACTCATGATGAAAATAACAGACCTCTCCCTCTTTTTAAGTAGGAGAACTTGCACATCAGTGGCTCACTGAATACTTTTTGGTCCCACTGTACATAATTATTGCATCTACAGAATAATATTTTTAAATCTCTAAATAGGTTAAAGTTTGTCCTCCTGGCACTGCTCACTCACCCAGCTCACTGAGACTCTGGGCAGCTTTGGTCAGCTCCCGGCTACCACCCTGCAGCTGGCCCTGCAACCTTTTACTCAGATACAGGATGCGAATTATCCTCCTTAGAAGGTCACAGGCCACCTGGAATACAAGCCTAGTCAGTTTATTAAGTAATGGTTGCATTTTTTTTTTTTGCTTTAGTCTAGAATAAACCATGGGAGAAAAACTTAAAATTCATAATGTTAGGAAATGTTCCATATCATTTTGGAAATAATCTGATTATGTCAACAGAAAATGAAAAGCTCCCCCACCACACAGTTGTCAAACTGTTTTGTCAGAGTTTTTTTATTGCTTGTTTCGCGGATCCGCCAACAATCATATTTGAATAAAAAAAAATAAAAATTATATATATATATA
>JAUZSU010015887.1:0-10952 GCA_034780255.1 Parotocinclus maculicauda
TGGGGGTTTCCTGGGGATTTGGTGTGTCCAGGAATGGACGCACAAAGATCTCCAGGATTCCCTCACAGGTTGTGACAGTATCATATTTGTCTGTTTATGACACATGAACAGTGAATACAAATGATTGCATTCTACACTAAACAAAGTTTAGAGACATTATTATTCTTATAATAATAGACGAATATACTTATTATTCTTGTACAAGTAATATAATATTATTGTTTAATGTAAACCTGTTATGCAGGAATAAGAATAGATAATTCTGAAAGGAAAAGCAATTCCAAATATTCTCTGTAGAAAGACAGAACTCTAGCATACAAGGGAGCAGATTGGCATAGCTTGAACCCTGACTGGTGTTTATAGCTAACCACCACATTCTTTCTGAAAAAAAGAAGAGCCTGAATACTTTTTACACCAATTTAAAATGACCTCTGTTCACAAAATAGATGTTTTCATGTCTAGACAGCCAGGCTAAACATTGAGAACACTCGAGCATGTCAGCACTGCAGGGCTATAGTCTATCATTTAATATAGAATGCAATAAATTTGCAGCTTCTCAGGTACTAAAATGGTTAAAACCACATAATCAAATGAAATCGATACCAAATCACATGCTGTACAACAGGCATCACAGTATTAATCATTCATGAGTTTTAAACCAAATGTCTCACCAAGGGCAAAAAGAGTTTACAAAGAGTTTTTTTACCTTGTGGGTAAATTTTGGTAGTGCCACAAATATAATTTTTTATAATATTGTTTTGTCTTTTTCTTTTTCTTTTTTTTAATTAAATTTTATTTTTTCTGAAAAACCAAGAGTTAAAAGATTTGCTTAAGGTTAATGAGATTAAGGTTAGGGGTTGCATTCATTAGCTACAGTAATGCCAATTAAATTTCCACACAATAGAAATACAAATGTGTGTATTCTCAATGGGTGCCACAGCAAAGAAGGTCCTGGGTTCAATCCCAGGGTGGAGTGGCCTGTGTCCATTCTATGATGATTCTGCAAGTCCTCCCTGTGTCTGGGTGGATTTACTCCAGATACTCGCACAGTCCAAAGACATGCATGCCAGGTTAATTGATTAAATTGGCACTAACTTTAGTGTATACTGTACATATATGACTAGTCTTGACATAACTTTGTGTATGGATGTGACTGTGTGTGTGTGTGTGTCGCTAAAATGCCTATGTTAAATAATCCAATTAAACAATGTGTGTATGTGTTTGTGTGTGTATGTGTTTGTGTGTGAATGAGCTATGACGAAAAAGTGAGAGAAAGAGAAAGCACAGCTGATGCATTGCCATGCCTATGCATTAACTATAATGCCAAGGTAATGACTGCTAAATGTTGCTGTTAAAAAAATTGACACCCTTGTCATCATCCCTCATAATATCACTGGGACTGGGAGTGGATGTGCAATTTCTAAAATGGCTGAATGACTGAACATGCTGTTAGTAAATAGCTCTGTTGTACCAATGTATTTATGTTTTTACTTGTCCCCTAAAAGTGATAAAGCAAGCAGGAGAACAACAGCTGCTGTTCGAGCTTATTCTCCTTGCATGTACTTCAGCCTTTAAAACCTTAACCGTTCAGTGTTTATATCCACCCTGGTGTAACTACCCACAAGCCACATCCACGATAGCGCAAATCTGTCTATGACCTCGAATCATGAGATTTCCCCTGATTAATTTTCCCTGATTACTTTGGACGTTCTTCATAACCCTCTGCAGAAGAAGAGGTACTATAATCAGAGGAAGCATACGATTTTTTTATACCTGTACATACCACAACAGCTGTCACATAACTCAAAGAAATTCACTGCTGTTTTTATAAACAACCAGTATTTAGTGGAAAGCTTGCTGTACAGGGATGGAAGCAGTGCAAAACAGAGAAGTCGCCGAGACTTTTTAAAGTCTAAAGTATGAAGATGAATAGGATGTGGTCAATATACAGCACAGGTGATTGCTTCAGGATTACACAACAAGTGTCATTAAACTGCAAGGAAATGTTGTATTATTCATGACTCTTAATGGAATTCAATATTTTAACAAATCAAATTATCAAATGTCCCACAGCAATATTGTGCTGTTTATTCATTAACTTCAAAATCTTTTTAGTAAACAATAGCAGCTGACTTGCAAAATCTCCCGTGCTGTCCCCGGCACAGAGTTAAAGGACAAACAAATTAAAATTCATCACTTGAGCAACGCCCAAATGGATGAACTTTTCTAGCGGTAATTGCCTATTATAGGCAGGTGCGATTGAGGTCATAGCTTTATAGACCCATGTTAAACAAAGAAAAGAAATTACACAGAGCTTGAAACATGGTTCAGCAATGTTTGTCCCACAAGAAGATACAGCAACAACACTGAAAACACAGGCATTACACAGACACAGCTTACTACTAGGCAATAATATGGGTTTACCAGATATCTGTCCACATTGTTGTGCCAAATGAAATGCCAAAGAAGTATAGAGGCAAAATGTCTACATAATAACTGGTGACTAAGTGCATATACTGTGCACTGAATGGACTCTTAAGTATTGAATTTATTATGTAAAGAAATTAATGTTGTGTGCTAAAAAGCATTGTGAAGCTTAGGAGAGAGACAGTTAGACCAGAAGGCATATGGTTTACTGCAACTGTTTTGGGTTCATTTGATTGATCTGTTAATTCAGACTGATAAAAATTAAATTAAATTCAAAATAAATTAACACTAAATTATAATTTGCATGTAGATATAGTTCTACCACTGTTCCATCTGGATCAACACCCTAGCACAACACATAAACCTCTCTAAACTAGGTAAAATAGATAATTTTGATAATACAGAGCATCTAATTCTAAATTATATTTTTGATCCTGTTTTCACTCCCATCTGTAACCCTTCACAGGCATGAGGGTGTGTAGGCAGCATATGTAGGCCTGAGGACAGAGCAAATGGCAATCTGTTCAAAATTAAAAAGCCAAGTGCGATCTTTTCAAAAACTAGGACTCCAGTAGGGTTCTGGGCATATCACAGTTCTTCACAGTAATGTTTAAATACAAAGGGTAATAGGTTGTTCGGACTGAACTAGGACTAGGACTGAACTAGCGTTGACACCATTTAGCAGATGTCCTTACCTAGAACACATTTATATAAAATTACACACTATTTTAAGAATACTGAACATCACAGTATTGCACATTACATGTACAGGGTAAGTCAAAAATCACAGGGCACACTGTGTGCTGCTTCCTGGACTTTTTGCAAAGGCTGCCAAAACGATTGTTGAGGTTTCTTCATCGATGGCGGTCTTTGAACGATCACTACGTGGTTTGTAGTCCACAGTCCTAGTTTCTCTGAATTTGGCTATGAGGGATTACCTGTGATCAGCAGAAGATTTGAAATTTCTGTGTTCATAGCTTTTGAACCACAAGAGATTGCATATCTAATTACTGTAATCGATTCCTGAAATAACTTTGGTCTTTTAATTTGATATACTGCATGAACACCTTCCCATTGGAAAAACTTGCCCTTGATCCAATATGGCAGCTTTCAAGATGGCGACCATGTTCCAGACAGGCCACCTCACCCATTACTTGCTGGGGTATTCAGATGTGTAATTTTCCTTTTTGTTTCTGAAATAAAAAGGTGTGACTTTTGACTCACCCTGTACTAAACAGTGAACTCTGTCATTAAAAACACAATGTTAATTGTTCAGTACAGCAACAGCTCTATTGTTTAAACTTGTTTGTTCTTGATTTAATGGCCCTGTAGTGCATTCTATAGGGCAACATGTCAAAAGAGTGATATCCCAAGTAGATGTGTTCTTAAGGTTGTTGGTGGCTCTACTAAGACAGTGAATTGGAGTGGGCAGCCAATATTTTTTAGGACGTGGAAATGACCCTCTGGAGCACCCTGCTGTCTGTTGAGGAGCAGTTTTCAAACCACGTGAAATGCAGAGCAGAGTAGTTTCTTAGCCATGCTGTTCTTTCTAAGGATCCTTAACAGGCAGAGTCACTACACATTTACATTTACAGCATTTAGCAGACACCCCTATCCAGAGTGTGTTTTATATTTTTCCAGAAATCTCCTTGTATTCTTGACTACCATGATGGTCTTGGTGGTTCAGGAGAGGTTTTAATTGTTTTCTTTTCATTGAGTTTTCACCCATGAACCTGAAATCAGAGACACTTTTCACACAGTCATTTTACTGTAGATAGGTCCTAGCTCTGATTTCTTCCTCATTTGGTCTTCGTGTTGTTTAGAGGGAGGTTGTTCTCTGAATACAACTCTATCAGACTTCATCCCTATATGCTGTGTCATTTTCACCTTAGAGGATAAGTTTGTTCTAGGTGATCTTTAGTTTCAGTTTGTCCAGTTTGCACAGCCTGTGTCTCCTCTGCCTTCTCTCAAAGCCAACAACAGTACAAAGAGAGTACTAACTACACCCTAAAGCATGTCGTGTGAGTGTTGAAATTACGTCTGTATTATCAATCTGTAATCTTATGTTAGAAAGAACTACAGCCATGATTCACTAGACTAAACTTAAACTGACAAACAAAAACACACAAAACCTCCCAAATAATAAAGCACAAAGCTGTTTAAAGAGAACTTCGCTAAAGTTCCTGTGGCTTTACATTCCTATACATTTAATTTTTTTTTCAATTAGCATACTTTGTCATTTGTCCCTGAGGCTACAGCAAAAATACTATAATGATTTATTTTCGCATGCATTGCGTCTTGCATTAAGTATACCCCTTGAACTTCTTTATTGTATGGTATTGTTAAAACTTGGAACTGAAACAAACTAAATTGGAGATTTAGATATGTCATGAATGTACTTAAAATGGTCCCTAAATCTGAAGTGGAAGAAAACTTAATATATAATACTTCACAAAAATATTCACAAATAAAAACAGAGCATAAGTATTTATACCCATGACTGTAAAAATATTGCCATCAGATGATGACGGTGGATTGAGTATCACTGTGAACATTCTGACAGGTCCATGACTAGGCAGCCCCAGACTCAGTAGGGGGCGCTGCAGTCTGTGTTGTGACACATTCCTCCTTTAACCAACATCAAGCACACTTGTACCACAGTAGCTCTTCTCTCCATTTTGTCAAGACAGTATACGATTCATTTCTCTTGCACATCAATGAGCTGTTGCCAGTTTGTGGTTTCTCCTTCCGCAGACCACTGTCAGTTGGGTCTCACTAATGTTGACCAGGAGCACCCAACAGAACCTTGATGTTAATCTTGGTCCAACCTAGCCATCTATCAATAACAATTTGTCCCTTGTCAAAGATAGATAATCACCTATTTTTGTTATTCAGTCTTTATATGGTTTTAAGGTTTTGGCTATTCAATGTTTATATGTTATATGTTATTATAAAGTAGTGCATAAACCCAGTTAAATGCCTTTTAATTTTAAGTCATGTGAATATTTATTCAAAGCACTTTTAGAAGTGCCTTATAGTTTCTATTCTCTTTAATCAGAGAAAATAGAAAAGTAGTTTAATAATGCAATGTTACAAAAAATTCTCTAAAATTGTAAGAAAAACATTTAAAGATCTTGATATAGAACTAGTAAGAATCTGGATAGGAAATATGGAATTCAGTAGGAAGCTAGTGCCTGTGATTACAAAAATATTTAAAAAACCTGTGTAAAAAATATAGCTTCTACATTTATAAAATTATAAGTTAATAGAGAGAGTGATGTGTCCCCAGAAATGACAATACTAATGATTTCACCATTTTCCAGACCAAATTGATTTACTGCTCTTTTTACTTTAAATGTTTGAGCATGGATTTGATCTGTAAAACATAAATTATATTAGTTAAATCCAAAAGATCACATATCTATGTGTGTATACTGAATTCTAGTGTGAGAAGGTTGTATCTGGCTCTGCATTCATTTCGCAGATGTCCCAGCAGAGCTCTGTCATGGAACGCAGAAAGTGATGAGATGGAGTTACCGCGTCAAACCACGAGCAAAAAAAGATAGATCAGATCCCCAGCCAGTCTCCCTTGCTGTTGAGTGTGCTACTTTCTACCTTTTGTCTTCCTTCATCCAGGCTCTCAGTTTAGAACCTAAGGCTGCTTAATCTGACCTAATTATTCCAAAGTCATCCTCAACTAACCTTGAATATACACTCTGAAATACAAGGTTCAACAGGAACACATGTTGCTGAAAACAGGTGATACTTTGAATATATCTGGCCTTCACTATGTAGGACTCTTCATAAATTACAGAAGATTACCAGAAAGTAACATTCATCACAGGATATGGTAAATAAATGTGTATGTGTGCTTGCATGAGGTATCCCACACTTGTAATTATTATGTAATGCATGGGTAACAATAGCTTGTATCGCCTGTTCTTGACTTTCAATGCATTTAGTCACTTCTTCTGCTTATCACACAATCACAAATCAATGTTATAATGCCTAACACGTGTACTTTCAGACCTCACTTATTGACTCTATATTGAGCACTGAATGCAATGATTATGACAATTACTTTACGGCCAGTTATTTGTGTATCCTTCCCACACAATCTACGCAAACACTCAGGCAACCACACTAACCACTTAATAAAAGCACAGCAATCAAACTTATATACTTATAAACTGGTATAAAATATTGTGGTCTTGAACAGACATGAAGTTCAGAAATATTCAAAGGCATTTCATTTTTTGCTAAGGCATTTTTCTTTGCTATAACAAAGTCTAAACCAAACTGCCACATTTGATTTACAATCTGGTTGAAATTACTTCCAGGAATATAATTTTAGGTAATCTATAAAGAATACATCTCAAATTTCCCAACACTCATATACAGTGACTACAACGCACAAACTTTAGATAGGTTGAAGATTTTTTTTGGCCTTGGGGATACGATCCGTTGCCATGACAACAGACCCCACGGACAAAGCACTCCATTGTCCCCTGAGAAATGACAGGATACGAGCATACAAGCGCACATACATAAACAACAAAGAATCCGAGTAACATCTGTGTAGGCCAGTGTCAGGAGAGGCTTCATGTCATCCTTTTGGGCCCAGTTGTCTCAGATCATATATATATATATACTCACTGCATATTATGTACTTAACCCATGCACATACCATCAATGTGAACAGCATAACACTATCCCTAAGGTACTAAAAAACAACTTTCCTTCAACTTCGAAACATCATCCCACGTTTACTAGAGAGAACGAATTATCATCCCCAAACACACAACCCCTAGCCAAAAATATATATACTTAAATATATATACTAAATATAACTTTAGTTAAAACTAGAACTAGTAAGAATTTGGGACAACGATAAAAACCTACTCGAGTTACTTAAACGTGATGGCAACCACCTAACCTTACAGGTTTACTCTGATAGATCAATAGTCTAGTTAAGAAAATTATCAAATATCCAAGTGCGTTTGGATATACGGCAGTAATCAAAATCCATGCATTGACCACACATTAAATTTCTGCCTTAAAAATACACTTTTGCTACATGTTACGTTTTGTTCCATAGGTCCATGTTCCATGTGTCCAAAATAGTCTCCCTAATCACTAGTCTCTACATTCTGCTTACTATATGGAGTACTCTTAGACCATATAACAGAATAGCCTAGAGAAGAAAATTAGTAATAGTAGCAGATATAATGTATTGCAGCTAATAATATTGCTTTCTTGCTTCGTGATTTGTATTATTACTGTATATTAGCATTTAATTGCACTAATGTGCTTAGCTACTGTCCTCATCTGTGACCATAGCTATCTTTATATTCCTTCGTTGTTATTTATAGCTCTACAGCACATTTACCAGTGTTAAACCCTCAGAAAAAAATAAGCATAAAGCTCTGATTTGCCCCCACAATGATTGGCACCCCAGGTCTGTCTGTCTGCCTGCCTATCTGTTTATCTATATATGCTGTAATATAGATATACCATACAATTTAAATAAGAGAAAAGAGTGTTGACCCTCACAAGTCAGCAAATGATGGATCTAAAAACTAGTCAATAGGCAAAATATAAATTGATCCATTCAACCAGATCTGTGACAAGCTTGCCTGGATAAGGACCCAGGTTTATTTTGCCCCATGCACAGTGACGAGTATGGTAAGAGAAGAATACTATTGGAGAGATCAGTAAAAGGATCATCTTGGGTAACCAGAACTTTAAAGCTAGCATCAGATACTACCTCCAAACAGATCATTCGGAAGGTAAATCACTTTCCTGTCATCTATCCACAAATCTAAGTGTTTGGAATTTGCTAAATGCATCTAGTATTTTGACATGAATTCTGATCTATTTTGGTGGTGTTGCCCACTGTTTTTTCTCCAAAGTCCTGGTAACCTCGTTAGAGTATGTGGCATCATGGACTCAATGAAAATACCAGGCCATTTAAAATCAGAATCTGTATGTCCTTGCCAAGAAACAAAAATGGGTCACGACTGGATCTTCCAGCAGAACAATGACCAAGTACAAGTCCAGCTCAACAACAAAATAGTCAATTGAACATATAAATCTATTTTCTATAAAGGTCTTCTAAATCCACTTGTCTAAACCCTATAGATACCATGTGGGGGTGAAGGTATTAGAAGGTATTCTTGAGCATTTCTCACAGATAATGGTAACGTTAATTGCTTTGTGTTACCAAGTGATATAAATTCCAATTACTGTCAGTGGGAGTGCTAATGATACAATGAGTTGTACTCTCTCACAAGACACACAACAGACAAAAAACAAGTCTCAACTGAATTAAGCATGCACTCATCTCCTTAAAGATGTTCTCAATCACTGTTGCATTTACTTTCAAATTTCATTTTTACCATATCAAGGTTCTCACCTTGGTGACTGACAACAAAACTGCACATAACTGGCATTCAATGACTATTTGCATTGACTGCTACACAACATATAAATAAAACTAGGCTTCGATATAATGACTGTGAAGGTCATAGTGCATGATGTTTACACTTTACAAATAATTCAGTGACCTATTGTGTCCCGTGGATGTGGGCATTGTCTTTAGATAGAACTGCCATTCAGGATAGCATCAATGAGCTAAGGGTTAACTGGACCCAAAGCATATTAGCAATTTGCCCCCACATAATAAAAATTCCAAGGACATCCTCACATACGTCTTTACTTTACTTTGTCACCTGTCTGTCTGTCTGTTGTTAAATGGCTACATTTTAATATGCCTCGCATTTCGATTCAGATTATAATCTAACAAATAAATAAATGTGAATGAATACTAGTGTGAGTAAAATTTGGAATGTTCCTCTCACACTTGTTGTTCTTGCTTGTAAAGCCACATCTGTGCATACAAACAGTGATACAAAAAGAAGTAACTTACAGCTGCTGGTCAAAAACACACATGCCTTTAATATAACCATGGAGACAAAAACACACGTTCCTTTAAAATTACCATAGCAACCAGCTCCCAATTAGGAATGAGTAGAATAGTGCCCTAGTAAGGAACTTCATTCTTCAGCTAATGGACATACAACTTATTTTTAACATACAGACTTTGCTCAAAACCATACAGACATGGGCCAGCAGCTTCAGGTAATTTTCACATCAACCAAAATGTAATGGACACAATTTATCCAATGCTGTAACTCTACCTGCTCAAACAACCTTGATTGGATATCTGGATTGAAGACTTGTTTTGAATCAGTCACCATCCGCTTTCATTACCGTGCTAATCAGAATTCAAGACAAAATTACCCTCGCAGGAGTACTCTGCATTCTGGTCAAACTGCATGTGGATTTAAATCTAACATATCTTGAATGATAAACATGTTCTTTTTCACCCAGCATTTGGACTCATTTGGACTTTTCCAAAACGTTGCTTCTCTTTTTTCCACTTTGTTTTATACAGTCAAGCCATTAGCATTGTTTGTGGCTATTTACGACAGGGGCAAGGTTACATAGATACTAGTCAGACACATTCCCTCTAGGGCAATATATAGCAACCAGTTAACATTATGCACATATTTTGAATGTGGGAGGAAACTGGCATACCCAGAGTAAATTCACATGTACACAGGTAGCATGCAAACTACAATACAAGGTCTGGATCAAACCAGGGATTTCTGGAGCTGTTAGGTGATTGTGTTATCCACCGGTGCCTTTAGGAAATAAAAGTGGTTGAATCATGGGTATGTGATTATCATACCATATCATACCATTGTTTCTATATTCATATGGGAATTATTCAATATTTGAATGTGCAAATGTTTAAATAAATATTTTCTTTTGACAGCCCTAATGATAATGCACCATATCACAAAGCAAACTGGATCCTTCTTAATCACTGGATCCGTATCCAATAAAACACCTTACAGAATGTGCTAGATTCGCAGCATGAAAGCGCAAGAGAAAAAAACAGTAGAAACTGTGTGATGCAGCCATGTCCACATGAAGCAGAAATGGTTCTTCGTGGAAATCATGCCATAAATGTACTCAGGCTGCTTTGAGAACAAAAGGCAGCCATACTCACTACTAGTATAGTGTTCCTAATAATGTGCTTTGTGAATGTATTGACAAGGGGATGAGAGACATGTCCTTCTCCATGGTATTCTGTTCAGCATGAATCACAGCCTGCTCCTTCTTGCTTGTGCTCTGAATTTTAACCAGAATGCGACTGTCATCTTTGTTCTTCACGGCCATGTATCTGCCAAAACTTATTTAATGGTTTAAATGTAATGTCACCCTGTCACATTACATGGCAGATCACACATTTAAGGGGTAAGCTCTTGTGGTTCTGCATTTTTCAGCAAACTAAAGATTCAACAAATTAAATAAAGAGGAGGACATAGGTGTTTGTAGACTGATTATTTGTTTATTTGGCTTCTTTTAACGTCGCTATCAGCATCAGTGGCCATGTAAGCGACACACACAGGGTTATATCCATACACAAGTTCATCTCAACACCAGTCACATATATA
>JAUZSU010015898.1:0-22584 GCA_034780255.1 Parotocinclus maculicauda
TAAGCGAATAACATTAAACGTATATAATAGGATTTGTTTCGGTACTTTAGGATTTGGTCCGAATAAGCAGCTGGTCCCATTACTCGTGATCCTATTAACCGGAATCGACTGTACTTCAAAATGAAATAGCCCATAATTAAATATCCCCTTATTTCTGTGAGTAGTGTATAAATTGTATTTTCACAAGGAATCTGTGTGCAAACGAGACATAAATGCGTCAGAGAAACCTCTGACAACAGTAACGCAATCAACTACACAGCATCTGAAGCCTAAACTGTTAAAACACATCACTCCCTCCAAGAAATACACAACACCTTGGTTACAAGTTACAGTTACTAGCACACAAATAAACTAACACACTGTAAAATCAAAATATAAAAGTGCATGATAGAATACAAACCATAAACATGCCATGCTGGCTGCATACAACCAAGATGGAATGAGGTCAGATTTTGATTGGTAGGGTCAGACATTGGCATCAATGGTTCAGGCTGTGGTGTGGGGGAAATTTTCTCGACACAGTTTAGGCCTCTAATACCAATTAAGCAGTATTGTTGCTGAATATGGCTGTCTTTTTATGACAGTGTTACACATCCTCTGATGGCTACTTCCAGAAGCATAAGGAACAGGCAATGCAGTATCACCTTTAAAACACGTTAAACCTTTAAATAGATAGATTCAGTGTGGTGCTACTAGCAGTAAGTCACAGCAGACAATTGCCCGGCTCGGGAATTCTACTTATATGTAGGATGAGCCGGCACGGCTCTTGTAGTGTTAAACAGAATACAAACTTTTCCATTTCATGTCTCTGCTTGGGTCGGTGTCCTAACATTTTAACGCACAACATAGGACGTAACATAGTTTTTTTACTTATGCATATAGTAAACGCAAAGTAAATCAATATGCATGGAAATAAATGGCAAAAAAATTACAAAACATATAACATAAATAATATTTATTCTAGTAAGAAAATTCACATAATCAGTTTCTTTACAGAGTTTAACAGAGTTAAAAGACAAATATTTACATTCTATTATTCTTCTCATAATTGTTAAGATAGTTAATTATTAAATCTGTACTGTAGGCTGTGGAAAAGGTGCAGCTCATAATTCTGACTTTGTCTTTTACCTTTAATCCTTCCCAATGCTGATCTATTTAAATAACAGTGTTTACTTGCTGAGAAGTTGCACTTGCAGCACTTAATGCTGTGCAGTTCTATTCAGCTAAACCGCATATGCTGGCCTGCGATGCTTAATCATTTGTGATTTTCAGAGGCACAGCCATTGTCTCCGTTAGCTGCCCTCTTATGTCGCTTGCTGCAGTTAATGTATGCAGATCAGCCAGCTAGGAATAGCAACGAATACAAATGCGGTCGTACGACGGATGCTGTTATCTCCAATGGAAGCCTGATTCGTTTAGGAATGATTACACTCCTGCCAGTGATTAATTCCCCCAGGTTTTGATTGCGTCAGATGAAGTGGTAAAAAAAAAAACAGTGGACAGAGGGGAAAAACACACTGGGACAAAATGGCAAAGAATAATTAATAGATTCAGATCCTGTTAAACAGCTCCCTTAAAGAGCAATGAGCAAAGGAGGGTGCATGGAACTGGCACCCAATTTGTTCACACTTTGTTCCAGTAATAAGATTCAGACCTCCCCTGCGCGGTGGACGAGATAATTAACTCCCCAAGATATACCTGAGAAAGGGGGCTCTCTGTTGATTTATTGTTTGAAGTAGACACATCTCTGATGCCCTGTTCATCCTGCTGTTCATAAATTACATACTGTGCTTAATCTTTTTTTTTTTTACATTTATTCATATACTAATTTTATACATTACTGATACATACCCAGGATGCTTAAGGAAGGAAGAAGTAGTTAGTGCACTAACTAATTAAAATAATGGAAAAGAGGAACGTCTGTGCTTATAAAGTTTATTCAGGTTAATTTACCATATTATTATTGTAAATGGGTATTGGGTTAATGTCATTAAAATGAGTGATTATTCATCTTGACTGCATTTTGGCCCTGAAACTGGTACTGAAACTGTGTTGTAAGCAAAGAAGTCCAAAAACAAAACAATGAGACTAAACAGCACTAAAATTTCTCTGGCCAATATATTAGGTACACCTGTTAAACGGCTCATTAATGCAGAAAATTCAAACCGAGCATAAGAATTGGGATAAATGGTGATTTAAGTGGATTTGAACGTGGCACTGTTGCTGAATATGTTGTTGAATAACTGCAGATTTTCAGTCAAGTGTTTCATGTAACATCAACTGGAAAAACTAAATACTGAACCATGGATATTCGGCTATTTGGAATAAACAAGGTCCAATGCATTCTTTATAATGTAAAAAAAAATTGAAAACGTTTTTATCACAAAATAATGTTAATAATATTAAAACTTGTTCTTTTTCTTATATTTTTTTAGCTGTAGTAACAATTAACCAAAAAAGGAGAGCAGGTTTGTAGTATGAAGTTCCTAGTATGCAACAAAGCCATATACCACATTAGCTGCTCTAAAAAGGTCCGTACTTTATAGAGCAGGCGGAGGACGTCTTTCAATTTGGAGTGCATTGAATGGTAAGTGCATACATTAACTTCCGTCTGCGACAGGTTTGCACAGTTTGTGAAGGAATATCTATGGTAACCTCCAAGGAATATGCTTAGCGTCTGTCTGTGCCTATTAGTGAAAATCCTTTCTTGGATCTTTTTGAAGAAGCATTTATACTGCAGCTGGATAATGACCCAAAACACACCTCAAAGCTTTGCAGCAGCTTCTTGAAGAACAAGGAGTGCTGAGTGCCATAGACTTTCATCAACAGTCAGCTGGCCAAAAAATCCAATCTAGAATTTATGGGGGCACTTGAAAGCAGAGACACATTCAGGAACATCACAAGATGCTTTTTGGAATATTGTTTGTAGCATAACATGGATCATCAAATTTGATCAGGAAACCAAACCAGCTTGAGCACATGCTGTCATCACAGAAAAGGGCGGATTCATATCAAATAGATTTCTCAAATATTCAAACTGGAACCTTCTAATTGTTGTCCTGATTTTAGATATGTAATGAAAAACTTGAAAAATACTAGAACAATACAAGAAAGGCATGTTCTTATACAATCTCAGACCTTTGGCCCAGACTTTATGATCTTATTTTGAGAGCTGCTGGAATGGCATAAGGTCATACTAATTTCCGTTGCTATAAAGTGTTTTACCTTCCCCCATCATGCTTTTCTTCACAGTTCACTCCTTCGGAACATGTAGATAAGACTTTCCTGTCATTGTCTCTGTGAGTAACTGAACGGGCACTCGTAGACTTTCTCAGAGGCCTGGTGATTTAGCTTTTCCATTGACTTTTCTCTCTTTTTCTGTAATTTACAAAACCTTGTTTCCAAAGCTGATTAATAATGTGAACAAGTGCACACATCATAGTCAGACCAAGCCGTATAAACACTCTTTATTGGAATACATCCAGAAAATATATGTATTAAAAACAGTCATGTCAAATTTATTGATATAGCTCCCTGGATGTAGAATGAACTAACCTTGGACCAATACTCGAAAATGGACCCATCCTCCTTGGGTGGCCTAGATGTTAAAAACAGCTTCTATAGGCTACACTGGTAAGTATTTCATGTGATCTTCCCTTACACCGGAGCAATAACAGCATCTGGCAGCTTTATTAGGATGCCAAGATGACCCTTCTACAGTATGAACAATCAGGTATTGTCTTTTTGGAAGGGTTGCAATCAGGAAACCACTTTTTTGGAAAGGGAACAGGCTGAAAATGCTGTGCAAAGATGAGCGAAAGCTTGAGATTAGATGTGTAAAAGCTCACAAAGGTTGAAATGTCAGTGAAAAATCAGTGTAAAATAATAGTTCAGAGTGAGAAAGCAATGCTATATGATGTATGCTCGTTATATCATTGCTAAAACACCAAATGTAATAATGGCCTAAGCCTTCTTCACAATACTGTACATGAAAGTAAATCTCCTATAACTAGGCCTTTACTTATTTGCTTATCATCTTTTTCTTTTTGACTCTTTCAGAACTATGTGAAGACTGCTCAACTCAAAGGAAGACACATTTAGTTGAACCTCTAGGAAACAAAGGAAGGTTGTAACTTCCCTACTAGATTTCTTCATTGCACCCTCCTTGCACATCATGGAGGGCCAGCAAGATTCACAGAGGACTTTCAGGGTAAACTCATCAAGAGCTTTTACGGTGCCGTTGTGTGTCTGGTTGTTAGTGCTGACCCTTGCTATGACATGCAGTGCACAGACGTTTACTACTTTTCACCCCGAAAGGCGAGAATGGGCTTTCAATCATCTGACGGTCCACCAGGCAACAGGGGCACTCTATATCGGTGCTGTTAATCGTGTCTATAAACTCTCTGCCAATCTCACTCTCCTGGTGTCCCATGACACTGGCCCAGAAGATGACAACAAAGCCTGCTATCCCCCTCTCATAGTCCAACCCTGTTCTGAACCCTTAGTCCCAACCAACAACGTCAACAAGCTGCTTCTTATTGATTACTCTCAGAACAGGCTGCTTGCTTGTGGCAGCCTGTATCAAGGCGTATGCAAGCTGCTTCGGCTGGATGATCTCTTTATTCTGGTGGAGCCATCCCACAAGAAAGAGCATTATCTTTCTAGCGTCAACCAGACAGGCACCATGTATGGTGTTATCGTTCCCTCCCAGGGTAAAGACGGGACGCTTTTCATTGGCACTGCAGTAGACGGAAAGCAGGACTATTTCCCCACTATCTCAAGCCGCAAACTGCCACGTGACCCCGAGTCCTCAGCCATGCTCGACTATGAACTTCATACTGACTTTGTCTCCTCACTCATTAAGATTCCTTCAGATACTCTGGCACTGGTTTCCCACTTTGACATTTATTACATCTACGGCTTTGCCAGTGGGAATTTTGTCTACTTCTTGACTGTGCAACCAGAGACCCCCGAAAACGGCATGGCCTCCAGTGGTTCCTCCAACGACCTCTTCTACATCTCACGCATCGTCCGCCTCTGCAAGAATGACCACAAGTTCCACTCCTATGTGTCACTCCCAGTTGGCTGTGTGCGCAATGGGGTGGAGTACCGGTTGCTGCAGTCAGCGTATCTGGCCAAACCAGGAAAGGTGCTTGCTGCCTCGCTCAACATTAGCACCACAGATGATGTTCTTTTTGCCATTTTCTCCAAAGGCCAGAAACAGTACCACCGTCCTCCGGACGATTCGGCCCTCTGCGTCTTCACCATCAAGGACATCAATGCCCGCATCAAAGACCGTCTTCAGTCCTGCTACCAAGGAGAAGGAAACCTGGAGCTTAACTGGCTGCTGGGGAAAGACGTTCAATGCACGAAAGCGGTAAGGCTTTTTTTTTTTATAATGCCATCAAGCGATTGTTTGCCAATAATATCAGGGGAAAAATAAATCTCTTTTGTCCCACAGATTAATATAGGCGGACCTTATGATACCTTTTACACTGAATTAAATCTGTTTTTTAGAATTTTTACATCTATCAAGCATGTTTTAAGTGGTAGAGTTTATACTGTACTCCTAAATAAGGCTGTTATTGCACCCAAAATATGTACAAACCTGCACAAAACATACAAGTTTATCCATATTGCTCTTTGCTTGGTCTATGTTCCTATGATCAGACTCATCATTTGGTGGGGATGGCTTGGTGGGTAGCACTGTTGACGGTCGACTCACAGCGAGAAGGCTGTGGGTTCAATTTCTGGGTCCTGTCTGTGTGGAGTCTGTCCATGTATGTTTACTCCAGGTGCTCTGGTTTCCTCTAAAGTAAAAAGACGTGTGTGACCCATGTCTAAGGTTCCTCCTGCCTTGCACTGGCTTTGATTTTGTAAGAAAGTGAGGGAGTGAGCAAGTCACATCAGTGTCAGTGTTTTGGTTTAGGCTCACACAAGTTGGTAAATTTGGATGTTTACCAATTT
This sequence comes from Parotocinclus maculicauda, assembly GCA_034780255.1. Classification (NCBI taxonomy): domain Eukaryota; kingdom Metazoa; phylum Chordata; class Actinopteri; order Siluriformes; family Loricariidae; genus Parotocinclus; species Parotocinclus maculicauda. The sequence goes on from JAUZSU010015898.1 coordinate 5,968, forward strand.
CTTTGGACTTTGAGGTAATACAATGTATATGGGTTTGTGAGTTCTTTCTAGATACTATACTGCTAATGTTTTAAAGATAAAATTAGTGGCAAAGAAAAACTCTCTTATAGTTATAAGAAATCTTGGGAGGACCAAGACTCAAAAAGGAACCCATCTTTCTTAGGGGGCTTAGATGTTATATGTAAGAATTTGTAAGAAGAAGTTTACAGCAAAAGTGTACGTAAACACAAGTTAAATAAATATAAAGATAACATATTTTGAAAATATAGTAGTTAAATAAGATATAATGTAATATTATGATGAGGATAATAAAAGAGAGAATTGCATGCATGTATGAAGTCACGTCCAGATTTTGTGGCCCAGTGATATATTTCGTGACAATGAGCACTAATTTAACATATTAATTAACATTTGAAAATACATTATTATCTAACTGTCCTAAAGTGCATAATTAATTAGTTATTTTAATTTAGCTGCCATTCTTGTCACACAAAAAAAGAGATCCATTGTCCCAGAAATGAAATGTGAATTTTTTTAACCGCCTAAGCATTTGCAATGACATAGTAAATACACACAAAAAAATAAACTAACTAACAACAACAACAAAAAACAACTCTCAACTGTTTTTTTAAATCCAAACCCGTGTATCATAAGTGTCTGCGGAAGCTCATATCCCATTTAGCCACAATGACATGGGAGACAGTGCTACAGTCTGTAACACAGCAGCTCTTAACTGTACTGTGAATCTCATTAGGAAACACATATGAATAAAAGACACTATTAAAGGTTTACTATTCCTGGTATGCAATTCTAAATGTGCATTAATTAAAATGTAATTTGCCACGTGACCATTTTATCCACCTAATTGCTCTTTTTTCCACTCAAACTCAAGGCAGAAAAACCCATTTGGGTGCACATTTTTATGAGAAACTTTTTAACTAAGCTCATTATGCTAGCTTGTGAAACGTTCAAAAAAATTATCTGTGCTAGCATTGCACTTTTGCTTCTCCCATCAAAATAGCAGCATTCAATTTTTACATCCTGCAGGCCAGTGGGACATATGGGATTGTGTTTGGTATTATCAGAGAAATGTAATGAAGTCAGGGTGGTTGCTTCTTCTAAATCCACCCCTGCTTACCTTAAAACATTAGAGCAAAACAAGAGATCAAGAGATCAGAATTTCCATATACTTTGAGGTATGAGCCCTCAGTATGTTACTGAACAGCCTATGCATCATACCTACATTATTCATTCTTCTTTTAGTCTGTTTTAGTACTTAATAAAGAAATGTGTCTGGCGTTATTATCATTGCATATTATTAAAATATTGCTTTTGGATTTTTATACTATTCTGTACTATTTGTGTGAAAATATAAGATATTCACTGACAATCACGGTCCTAGGAACATCTGCCCAATATTTACACTTAATTGACATGTTTATGGTAAATATGCTATTTTTTATAACATCAGTAACACAATAAAGATATGACAGAACATGGTAGTGTGTCGAGCTGGTATCAGACACAGCAAGGACATTGAACATAGTACTGTACATATTTTCTGGATTCATTATTAGAGAAATCTGCCTGCTGGATTATGCAGTGCTTAAGAAAATTTGATCTTTTTTTACACAACTAAACAGCATAAAAGCAAAGATATAAGGTGCTGTGCAACAGTCTTAGGTGAACCATTAGGTTAATTGTTTTACCTTCAATCACTCCTTAATACTCCTTTGACTTACCTTCATTCCAATCTTTGTGAGCTTTAGCATATCTCAGCCTTTTTTTTTATCCTGTTCCACTTCTAAAAATTGGTTCATTGGCTATTATCCTTCTTCAAACTTCTGACTATAGAAGGGTCAGCTTGGCATCCAGATGAAACCGCTAGTGTGTAAGGGTAGGTCACACTAAATACTTGCTGCTGTCCTATAGAAACTTTTTTTTCTGATTGAACTGAGTTGTATTTTTAATTTTGTTAAAATTACAAACTTACCTTTATTTTCTGGTTGTATTCTAATGCACATACTGAGAAGGTATATGTGGTCAATATACAATTGCTAAAACAACTAATCCAGTATTAGCCTAATACTTTTGTATTGTATACCCAGACTATTGTATGTGTTATGTAAACATATCTAAGTGGTCAAAAACATGAAAGGAAATAGAATTATGTTATTGTCAGCATGAGAAGAGTTAATATAACTGCAGGGAAAAAAAACACACTGCATAACCAGTTTAAACCAGAATGGCAGAATGTCAAACCGTTTATATACAAGTCACCTCAATCTGCAAACTGAGAATCAGATTTAAACTGAAACTGATAAATACAAATGACACAGCTACACACAAATTACTGACAAGACCTCTCTGTCTGTATATAAAAGTACATTGATTACATTTAAAATTAGAAACAGTTGAGTGTGGGTGGAGCCATCAATCAATAGTCCAAGGTAGTTTCTATTCCTGTCCCGTAATGTCCCAACTGACATGTTTCCCATAAACTTGCCATGGGCATGTCACCAGTAATGATGTCACTTAAAGTACTCCATTTTCCTCTGTCTCATTTATAACCGTCCTGCCTTCAACCACTCCAGGCTCTGTTTTTTTTCATCACATGCCATTAGTAATGCAAAAATGCACTTTATAAAAATGCCTCTGTCAATACCTGCTCAATAAATCGATAGCATTTAAAGGCTTTGCATGGGCAGCATTTTCAGTAATTCATACAGGAAGTAGCATAAGCTCAGTCAGATCAGGTCCGACCTTGGAGGTTTTAGAGAACCCTCTTCCTGCCACACGACTGTTTTTTAATTCTTTTTCATAAGTAGTGCAGGAGCATAAAATGTTTTACAATGCTCTCCTTGGTTTGGTCTGAACCAGAAAATAACTTTTTTTTGCCCTATAAACATCAACAGTGCTCTGTGGAGACAGGCATGAATGTTTTTGTTTAATTTCCTGCTAGTTATTTCTATTTTTGATGACCACAGTTGTGGCTTTAGCTACTGGTCCATTACAGGGTGCTTCTGGTATAAACACGAGTGAAACAGTGTGATTTATTTATTACAGATGGTGTTTCATTTGAATCTGGTTTCCTATTGTTTTGGCGAGAGTGAGGGAAAGAGATTAAGGCAATAAATATAACATACAGTCAGGGTTTTCAGCGTTAAAACTTTAAATATCTCGTATACTTTAAATATATCTTAAGTATCTGGATAACAATGGATCGTGAATTACGCTTAACTGCTAATATTATTTTACTTAGACAGTATTTTATCATAATGAACTCAAAACATGTTTTATATAAAATTTTAAATCAGGTAATGATTTTAATTTGCTTAGAATAAAAATGTGGTGATGCCTTTAGAGGGCTTAAAAATGCAAGATAGCTACACAGGTAATCACATTAAAATGAAACTCTGTACAATAGTTTGAAAGGTAATGCAATCTAGATTGAGTTGGTGAAAAGAGGAGCTGTCACCCTGTAGATCTACACTGTTGGGGAAATAATAGGCCAAACCCAAACCTGCAGAATCGGTATATTGTTGCACTTGTGGTACTCAGTTAGACTGAGTTTAATGTGAGACCAGATATTCTGAACTCCAGACTATAACATATCAACTAACAACTAACCTTTAAAGAGACAGTAGATACTTTGGTAGATTTTGAAAGCTAAGATGTTATTTTTACAACCATTTCTAAGTCGGTGCCCGCCTGGCAACACTGGGCACAAGGGCAGGAACAACCCTAGACAGGGCAGCAATCCATCGTAGGGCACACACGCGCACACACAGTCACACACTAAGGGCCACTTTCGAGGCACCAATTAAGCAGTAGCAGTGCTACCCACCGAGTCACCGTGCTGCCACTTTTAGAACCTTTTTTGTGAAAAGCTCTGGGATTACTTACATGAACAGCCCTCTTTAGGTAGTGTCAAATTTATTTGTCACTTTGTACAACATGCATTTTCGACTCAGAGACGGACACAGCTCCGTTGAGCAGCCTTGATGATTATATACTGCTCACACAAATTAGGGGGATATTTCAAAATTAAATGTCCCTTAATTAAATATCACCTCATTTTTGTGAGAAGTGCATGTAGGAATTAAACTAAATTACCTAAACAATACATTTATAATAATAGTTTAATACAGAAGCCAAATAGAATAATTAAAATAGAAAATGAAAAATAGATAGCAATAAATAAAAAAAATAAATATTATGAAAAAATATAATAAAAACAAATATTATAAAATGTAAAATAATAGTATAAATAATAAGTAAAGAAATAGTATATAATATGGTAAGCCTCTGGATGTATGTCTCGCCATCTCAGTATGGACTCAGTGTGGAGTCTGATGCCTAATAGCTTGATTCTGACCAGTGAACCTGAGTTGAAGTTGCAGTAACAGCAAGCAAACTCCACATGCTTATGTTAGATGTCAGATGAAAGAAACGGATTTCTTCTGGTATGCTTTTCAAATAGTTTATTGGAATGGAGACAGTGTTTAATTGTAGGTTTGAAGGCTCTACTGCAAATCCTTCTCACTTTGTGTGGGGGCAAATACACATACATCCTCTTCCAGGCAGACTCATTACAGCTCCCTACATGTCTTAATAGTCCTTATAGGGTATAAGGACATTTTAACAGTGTAGCTATGTCTTATTTCATAAAGCCATTGAATGATTTTTGAAGGCGTTCACTTTTTCCACATTCCTGTATGACCTCATATTTATACCTCAGTTAAACAACAGTGGATGACTGCTTAATAGTTCCTATACACTCAGAGAACCATACTAGTAATATATTGCATAACAAGAATTACACATGAGCCTATTTATAACATCACACAACATTGATAGTTTTGTTACATTTTTTATTTCTTCCAAACGAGACCTTCCATAGCCTTTAATACCAAAGGTATCTGACATCTAATGGCTAACATACTTCAAACTGATCTTGCCCCAGCTTTAAAACAGTTACTTCTGGAGTTAATGGATGCAGATGTGTCATAAATGCACATCATCTAGACAATGGATTGATTTAAACTCCCAGACTTGAACAGCTGCACCTGCAACACCGCAGCGACACGCTTTTTCAATTTGTGTGGCTAGCGCAGCAGTGGTCTCAGTTACAGAACGAGGTATCACGGGGTGCCTTCAAATTAACACGACATATGCATGCACACATTTTTGCACACCTCGAGCTGTCTGATCTCACTAGCAGCTCTGAAAATACAGCGGCGCAGACACCTACTGGCACTTGAGGTCAGGAATTCGAGCTCTCCACCAAGAATAGCTGCGGCCATCATCACATGGACGGCCTGCCTAAGTTTACACTCTGCACATTACAGCTTTCCCCCGGCCCATATAAATGACTTGGCAACCATAAAGTTTACAGCCTGTATCTGGAGAGCCAATGCGTATGTATGTGAAGGCTGTATCGTGTTCTTGATGAACAATGTGCTTACATCAGTTTGCTCTTACACTCTGCCAGTCACAGGGCATGGCCTGACCTCAATCAGAGGCAGTCACTGTGAGAGAAAAATAAGGTCTGTAACTTGCTGCTAATCTCTGAATGGAGATTGACTTTTATTTATTAATGGATGAAAATAATATGAGTACTCAGGCAAAAAGAAGAGGTGATATCTTAAACCCTTAAAGTCCACAAGACCTGAAAACTGGTTGCAAGTTCTGCATGACAGGCCTTGATCTGAACTGGATTAACTGAGTGTGGAAAATTAATTTTTTGTTCTATGTAAAACGAATAAAATCTTATCTAACTTTAAAGCTGCATGAAGCACATTGATGGAGTCAGCCCTTCCTTACCCCACATATGCTCTTTCTCCTTATCGCTATCTCTACCACACATATTTTTGTAATGAGAAACTTTTATATGACTGTCTTGGGTCACGTAATGTATTTCTTGTTGTATTTGCAGCTTTTTAAAGAAATAATTAAAAAAACTAAAGAGAGCATTTAACTTTGGTGTAACATGTTCCTCTGTTTCCCTACTTATTTCTCCCCTTGTTTCGGGAGTGCTGTGTTACAAAGACACAGGTCTTGTTATTCCTCTTGTTTATCGCTGTACATAACCCACGGTGGTGAATGAGTGGTGTGATCTGCTTATCATCATCTCATCAAAAGTCTATTTCACACTCAACTCAACAAAATATTTATATTGCTTTGCCCTTTAAAAGTGACTACCAACTACTAATATTTGTGTTGATCCATTTATTACTAACAATTCATTAAATAAAAATGATAAATATGTGACAGACACTAGAAGAACTGGTGTACTAAACCTTCCAAAAATATTTTACATAAATCCAAACATCTCTGAGCTAATTAAATGAAGACATTGAACAAGCTTCTCTCACGGTACAAGTGACATACAGACAGAGAAGAAATATGTATGGTGTTAAAATATAGCGCAAATAATGAGTGTAGCTATTTTTTATTTACACTTGTTCTCAAGACATTCTCAAGTTTTCATTCAGCCACAGTACATATAATGTTTTACATATAAATGTAAATGTACATATACTCATAGCAAGGTAATGGACATTAAAATGAAATTATTAATAATTTGTTTTAATAAAAAAAGACTTAGGTCAAAATGTTACATGTATGCTTTTTGTTGTAGTTATTTGATTTATTTAACATCACTATCAGCATTAATGGCCATTTCAGCGAAACACAAAATTATATAAATACACAATGTTATCTCAAGATCAGTCATTTATTAACACTCACGTCAATACCAATTTAGCGCAATCAAATAACCTATTAACCTATTAACACACAAATTGTGGGAGGAATCTGGAGTACCTGGAGTAAACCCATGTAGACACAGGGAGGGCATGCAGACTATACACAGAAAGGATCCAGACCGCTCCATCTTGGGCTTGAACCCAGGAAATTTTTGCACCCTTGTTAAATTTATGCAATAATTTGAATGGTTTTATAAAAAAAAATAAACATGGGATGCCAGAATTTGTTCTTTATTCTCTGTTTCAGAAGGCATCAGAGTTTAGCTAGGCAAATTAGCTAGGCAAACTATCGAGTAAACATAATGTTGGCTAGTGCTAGTGAAAAAAGTATCCAGGGTTAAACTAGCACTCTTTTTCAATTTAGATTCATATGAAGATTTTTGTGTTTTTTGCAAAATAATTGTCTTAACAACAGCTTTTAAAATGATGCATGAATATTTAGTATAGTTTGCTGTGATTAAGATGCATGTTCTGTGAATTTGTGTGTGTGTGTGTCATAATGGGTGTATATGGAATGCATTTGGAGTACATTATAGTCAAGTCTCTAATAAGTCTAAGAGCTGTAATAAGGTAGTAATGAGGCAGGCTGCCTTGCTCACTGCCTTCTCAGTGCCTCTTAGCAACTGCACGGCTATCACCTTACTCATTAACTGAGAAGCGGTCAAATTCTGATTAACAGAAATCTCTTTTACTCTTAGCCGGTTCCCATAGATGACTCCTTCTGTGGTCTGGACATTAACCAACCCCTGGGTGGCTCACAACTGGTGACTGGACACACACTCTACACGGAGAGCCGAGACCGCATGACTTCAGTGACCTCCTACGTTTACAATGGCTACTGCATCGCATTTGTGGGCACTAAAAGCGGACATCTGAAAAAGGTAAGCTTGTATATGCTTTTATATTTCAGCTTTGCTCATCTTATTTTTTTAAGCAAGATGCTATTGATTTGTAGTTGATTTTGATAGTTGAAACTGATTTTGTGTCTACGGTACCTATTCTGGGAGTACACCGCTTTCTTCCTTCAGCCAAGGATTTGCAGAGATTTAAGGTCAAGCACGATATTTTTCTGGCCCTTATGGCTCAGCTCTGCATGAACTGCAGCTCAGCCATGGCCACATTTCATATTCAAAAGTGCATATGCAGGCGAAACTGCCAGAAAGGTCCTGAAGACTTCCTGAATACTTGATGTTGTCCTTTAGAACTTGTCTGGCACTTTTTCAACTTATTTCTTGGAGCCAGCTCTCAATTACCACTACTGTCAAAGGGCATTAACTTTAATAAGCACCTGTCCAACCTTGACTGAGTAGAACAGTCTAGACACTGGATGATCCAGTCTGCACAGAATGGCCTGGTCCTGCCATGCTTTAGAGGTTATCAGAAATGATTCATGCACATGTGATAGAAAGGCCAATTGACGCTTGCAGATAATTTCAAGTGGCTCTAGAAACTAGTGCCAGCAGCTATGTTAGAGGGGCCAATTACATTATACCCAAACATGCATTGCGGGCATTAAGAGGATTAACTAATTTATGCACTTCTCATTTTTTAATTTCAAAAAAAGTCACTGGCCCCTGTTGCCCAACCTCCACACTAAGAGGTGCATCTCATTCTTGGTAGCAGCTCTTTAATGTTTACTGGCTAGTGAGACTGGTTATGTAGTGGCTGTATATGAAGTGTATTTTGATACAATCGTATTTGCTATTATAGTGGGTCATATGATGTTAACAACACTGAGATGTCCATAGGCTTTATTTGAATCATCTTTTGCATAAGCCTCACTCCAGTTTTATGTGTTTCCCAGTCTACCTGGTGTTCTGTGTGAAAACAAGTTTTCGACATTTTCATGTTTTAATATTAAGGAAATTTTGAGAAAAAAACAATAAGGTGGTTTCATATAGACCATGTAAGGTGGAATATCATTTAGTACTGTTCTGAATGTGTTCTTTTGTTCCCATTTTATTTTACCATTTTATTTTACTAATATTAAAACCAACATATACAAGTTGTAGCATTTAAACGTATCATACATATCAGCTAATTTATCATTATTATATTATCATAATCATAATTAGACTTTTCAACTTAAATTTGTGTAGTACTGCTGTCCAAAATATTTCTACAGTATTGGACATACCATTAACAATGTTGTATCTCAAAGGTGTATATACATACATTGCAACTACTCATTTGTTTTAATCCTGTCAATGTTAAACAGCTCACATCTTCCAGATTCAGTTTGTGGAATGCCTGTTTCTAATCTAAGGGTAGTTTCATTATTTAATCAGTTCACATTTGATGGACAGGTCTATTCTGGCCAACGTTATAATATCAATACCTTAATATCAACGCCAGTAAGGTAAGGTTTCCATCAATGTCTCGTCAGTTTTGTCTCTATTTTCCATTAACTGTAGACAGTGGTGGCACAGCAGTTTTGGTTATAGGCTATTGATGAAGAAGGTTAAAGTTTCATGGTGCACTAAGCAATTAATTGATTGTTTTTAAATTGATCCTTGTAAAACTGTATCACTTGTATCACAAGTCATGCTGGATATGTCTTCTAATGTAGTAAAAATGGGTGGAAATGCAATGGGTTACACAATTTCAGCTGATTTTGTGTGTGTTATTAGATTGCTACCTCTTAGCTTGATATAAAATATAGCCTATATGTAGATACATCGGGCAAAGCACAGAGTAACTAACCTCTTTGTCAGACTAATGCATTTATATTATGAGAATAGGTGTGATGCTAGCTGAAAGCTACTTTTCTAATAAATCTAGAACAACACAAAAAGTGGAATCGGAAAGTATTGTACGTCATGTGTCGATTAAAATGGGATTGGGAGCTGATACATCCCTACCAAAAACAGCCTTTTCTGACCTAATTTAAATAATTCTCTCTTTGTCAGTAATGCTATTTTAATGTTGTTAACAAACAAAAAAATATGTCTGATTCATGTTATATTAGTTATATATTACTAAGGTGCCATAGCACAAATGAACTTCAGCTGCCAAATCCCCACAAAAATCACCTGGTGTAAATTCAAAGAATGAAACAGGACCTTGTCGTGTTACCTCTTTTTTACTTGGCACTGGATATTTAGGTGCTGCTAACAGTAGAAAAACAGGGACAGCAAAGACTTTTTTACTGGCCCCTTGAATGTATCCTCATGCTATGACATGGATTGTTCATATATTCAGAGACATGCATAGAATCAGTTTTCATCTCTAATTGATTGAATTTATAGCATTATCAGGGCATAGTATCAGTGCACAGCAATCGGTGTAATCCCCAGGTTTGAGACGGTTAATGATTAATACTTCCCCTCCCCTAACTCGTAGTTGAATTCAGTAAGGCAGCTGATTGAGCGTTACCTCACAGTTCTGCTACAACCTGTTTGCTTCATCCTTATGCCCATATTGATGTATGCTCATATTGATGTAGTTCATGGGAACCCATATAGAACCCATCAGGAAGAACTTAACCCCTATGTGTGTTGTAATAGTGAGACTTTATTCAGAAACTCAATGAGAATGCCATTACACGTCTGTCCAGGTGCATGTGGGTGTGGATGGGCTGTCAGTTTGCAACATGTTTTTTGAACTGGGCAGGCACTCATGAGTACTGGAGAGCACCAAGACTACTAGAAATCCTCAGTGTGCTTACACTAGTCTTTTTGTGGTGTGGTGATAAGCCTATTCCAAGCTATTCAGCGCTAAGAATCTACCTTTTGTAGTCCAAAGTTCAAAAAGGGTTATAGGTTTACAGGATTTGCCACGGTAAAAGTGGCACAGCGTTGTGTAGAAGCTAAGGTGTGAGCTGCTGGTGCCATATGCTTTGAACGATGGCACTGACTGCGGGTTGGGAATTAAACGAGAGAGTGAGCAGATAGAGTAGCCGAGTAGCGGAGACAGAATGGAAGAGAGAGAGACCAGTGGAATAAGAATTTAACTGAACTGACGGAAGTGGGCTCGCACTGTTGAGTCTAATTGGATTGGCTCCTTTTCCAACCAGCAGATCCCTTCCCCCATTCATGAACATACTCTCTTTTTCTCATACTCAATCACAAACGTGCAAATGATCCCATAACTCTTCAGGTGCTTTTAATGTACAACCAGTGTTACATTGTCCACATCAAATGCGGTTACGCCTTTTTGCTAGTGTCTGAAGTCCTTTTTTCTTTCTCATAAATCTCAATCAAACCTTTGTTGAATGCGTTGATTTTTGTCCAGTTAGATGATGAAATAGAAATTATGAGAGGGGACCTGACAGAGCCATAGTGAATTAACCAGGTGACGTCTGTCTTTGACACAGTTAGCAAAGAGCTCATCTGTTTTCAATTACATGTTTGCATTACACACAATATGATGCTTTGACAGTTGAGTTTATTTTCAATAGTGCCCAATGATTCAATTGTAATTATCAATATCATTGTAAGGATTGCCCCTACGGAATTAAATTGATAATGAGCGTCATTCTGAAAATGCTAATTCCTCATTGAGGAGCCTTCAAATTTGATTTGATCTTGTCTGGTTGGACTTTCCAACAGTACATCGCAAAAGTAAACAGGCCTTGTGTACTTGATGTCGTTCCAGCGCATAATCCGGATTTTGTTTGTCACGGCAACTTGAAAGCCAGGTTCAGGTGTGTCCCTGTTGGCATATGACCCAAAACCTTAATTGGACAAATGTCTCACTGAACTGGTGAAGTGAGCATCTGGGCTCTAATCCCACTCCTCTCTTGACTGAACTGATCCATTTGACCCGGTGCACGATATCAGAGTCTGAACCAGGAACGCAGCGGTGAGCTTTAACTGACCGTAGCACATGAAAGGGCAGTTGGCTTGAAGAGCAACATTGGCAGCTGCTCCCAGCAACTGATTTTCATTTAGTTCCTCCTGACTCTATGAGATCATTTCCATTTCATGACTGTCATGCTTTCTCATTGCGTTTCTAACCCTCGCAGATGCGGCCATGTCATTTGGCAGAGAGTAATTGACTTTCGGTGTTAGATCTTCTCTGATGGAGTGACAGCCTTATCATACGCCACCTTGTTCTCATCAACTAAGGGGTGCCTGCCACTTGTTTGTCTACCTTTGTGCCTGTGATTTGTAGTTCCTGTATACGGATACTGTAATGAGTGCAGGAAAAGGTGTGATACCTTGTCTATTCTCGAGATACCAGATAGAAAGCAAACAGAGTTGGTCATAGAAGATGAATGGGTGTATGAGAGTGGTGGTGGTGGTGGGGGTGTTTGAGAATGTTTCTGTATGCCAGGAGTGGCAGCCCAGGCCATCATGAAGGAAGGTGTCCCTAGCAACAACTCATAGCAACCATTGAATAGCGTGCCATCCCCAAGGAGCATTCTTCACTCCAGTTGCTGCAAGACAATTGCCACAACCATAAGAATGTAGACACCACCTCTCGCACAATTGCACATTGAGATACAATTGCTGATTTTTCGGATTAGAGCCTTTGCTGTTTAGTTTTTTTGTGGCTTTATTCTGCTGATGCATGGAAATTTATCTTTAGCCAAGCTCACAAAGAAGGCTTGAGAAGTTATTTACAGTCAGCCTGTCATCAGAGAACATGTGGCATGGTTTGCTAAAAAAAGCTAAAAAATAAAATGTTTTGAGCTAAGTTTTTTAGGCAAAGGTTTACCAAACACATTGCTTTTTACAGTGATTAGTGACAGTACTGTGAAAAAATCCCAGCCCACCATTTAATTATATATACCATTGTTTTAGCAATGGTGTAATGACCATATATAAGTATTCCTCTGTTTATAGAGGCATTTCTCTGTTCATCATTACAGAATTTTAATAGCATATAACCAAAAATGAAAGGAAATGTGTATGCTGCATTACAAAATCAGAATTGTATTTGATTTTTTAGGCTAAAGTGGCATGTAACTTACACTTGAGCAATAGGAGCATTTGGCAGTATCATCTGTATACCAAGTCTGCCCTGCTACAGTATTAAGAAGCTTAATTAGTAATGGTTTGGAAGGGTGACAACCAAGAAACCACATTTTTGGAAGGGGAACAGGGTGAAAAAGCTAAAATACTATAGTGTTATATGCCTCATATATCATATAATATAATACCATACAATATCAAATTATATAGTGCGTACCCTATGTAAATATGCTTAAAACACTTACATTTATTGTATAATACAGAATTCAATATCTCATGTAATTTATTATATAATGTCTTGAAAGTGAAAAAAGATCATTGTCACACCCATGACTTTACCTACATCATGCACTGCAGATTTCCTCATCTAGCTCAAGGGATTGCAGAAGAGTATCACACTGCATATCACTTGCCTGGGAAAAAGAATCAAAATGTAAAACTCAGACCATGAGTTCTGCCGCCTGTGTATTATTGGATTCCCATTGTAAAGTTAGGTCATATTGAACTTGGAAGTACCTGTATATGTTAGCTTTGTATTTTACACCATTGCTAAAACAACAAATGTAATGTTGGCTTAAGACTTTTGCACAGTTCTGTATAGTGGGCTGAAGTGATTAGTTAGAGGTTTGATAATATGGGTGTTACGATAGGGCATCCCAGAGATCCCGCAAGACCATTCCTGGTCTCTCTAAATCCCCAGGAGCCCTATCGAATGTTGAAATCGGAGCCCGTGATGCAGAATCCACAGACAGACAAAATAGTACGGGGATAACACAGGCACATTTATTACAACAGAAAACACATAGCAGGCATTCAAACGATACGTGAAAAGGAGTCCACACACGAGACCGGTTAGGGCTATGAGCCCAGAGTCCAGTGTCCTGTGGTGGGGCCGAGGGGCCCTTCCTTGTAGTGCAGAGGTCCGCGAACAGCCTGGGGGTCCATGATGTTAAAATCCGGAGTGGCAGGGTCCCAGGGGTCCGCGAACAGGCTGCCATGGTGAGGGTCCGACGGCCAGTGGAGATGGGGCCGCGATACCGCCATAAAGGCTCCGTGCCAGAGGGCCCGTCGAGGCTACGTGCCCGGACCAAACAACAGCGCCTGTTGGAGCCAGGAGGGCTCTGCGCCAGAGGGTCCGTGCGGGCTACATCAGCTGCCGGGGAACACGAGCGGAAAAAGTCCCTAACGGGGTTGGGAACTTAGTAAAAACGAAACGCAAAATAACGGTGCGCAAAGACACAGGGAACACTCAAAACGTAACGCGACAGACGGAGTATAACGCACAAAATGAGCCGAACCTAATTAACCAAAAACACAAAACAGGTGCGTAGATTAACAAAACAAACCAATAGGACGCCGCGATAAATCAAAACAAACGCCATGACATACAGAGGGGAAAAACGGAAACACAACACTAAGGGACGGAGGTAAAATTACATTGCGGCGAACAACGTAAAACGGGACTCGCAAACGCGATCCCTAACAATGGGTACATAAGAAGCCAAATTCTCTTTTTTATTCTCAGCTTGGCAGATAATTGGCAGTGATATCTGTTATCTGTGCATTTGAGATAGCACAGGCTCAGACGTGGAGAAAGGTGCAACAGTGTGCCTTGTTAAATGCCAATGGGCATCATGTCTGCAGGATTAGTCATCCAGCTAAATGTTACATTCCTGGTTTAGGCATTATATGGAAGACTCTGTAATGATGAATTTAAATAAGCTCCTCACCGGTTACTTGGCTACATCTGCCCAAAGGGTCGCACTCTACATCCTTTGTTCGCTCTGTAGATGCGTCATTTGCAACATTTGATTGTTTTACTTTCTTTTAGGAAAGCCCGTTTGATTAAAGCTCCCTTAATGGGACAAGGAAGTTATTATGGTAAAGATGATAATCTGCAGTGATTTCAGCTGGTCCTACACCTAAAACACCACCTTGCTGCCACTCGGGAAGATTGCAAACAATCTTTCTAATCATGTTACTGTATGCTAGGCAATTTCACTTCAATTTTCCTCCTGGCAATAACGAGTGGCTCTGATTGGCTAGAGAAATTGCCAGCTGCTCTGTACCTTTTTGAGGAGCAGCTTGCTTTAATTTCACATCAGACAATGAGAATTTGCAGGTCGGCTGAGAGAGCATTCATCCTGAAATTAGAACGGAACAATAGAGAATTAAGACAATGTTGTTACTGTCACTATGTCGTTATCCACAAGGTTACCCATCAGATTCATTCAGCAGCATTTTGGTTGTTGGTTAAACAAGAAAAAAAAACAAAAAAACAAAAAGCCCAGTTAATTTAATTAACTTTATTACCTTATGCAAAATCACAAAATGCATGAACTTGTATGAACTTTTTTGGTTAAGTTCTTGTACTGACTACAGGATAGATGTATATGCACAGCTTTGTTGAAATGAAGCTATATTTGATAAAATTAAGTTATATTTAATCCACATGCATAAACCATGGACCCAAGTTACAGTAGATATACCCAAGGTAAAATAGTACTCCAGTAAAAGTGGAAGTTCTCTCTTTATAACTTTGCTGGAGTGAAAGAACAAAAGTATTTACCTTTATAGGTACTTGTTTATAAAAAGTAAACATACCATAATTTATTATGGCTCTCATGTCCTATTACAAATTTCATATTTACAAATATCCATTTTTATAAGAAGGCTGAACAGACCCTGAATCCACTCTTGGTACACCAACCTTTTACCAAAATGTTGTTATTCTAAGAAAGTGTGCAATATACTGATTACACTTATTTCAGTTTTATTATGTCATTTTTCTATTATTACATCACTATACATAAGTTGGACAGCACGGTGGCTCTGTGAGTAGCACCACTGCCTCACAGCAAGAAGATCCCAGGTTCAATTTCAGGTTTACACTTTAGAGACACCAATTAACCTAACACGCATGTCTTTGGACTATGGGAGTAAACCAGAGTACTCAGAGTAAACCCACACAGACACGGGGGAACATGCAAACTCCTCACAGAAAGGACCCATGCCCGCTTCACCCTGGGAACCAGGATCTGTCTGCTGTGACGCAGCGGTGCTACCAACTGAGCCACTGTGTCACCCAAGCCAAAAGTAATGCTACATTTCAAATAATGTAGTGGAGTTCAGGTGCTGATGAATCTGCCAACATAATACATGGATTAATAATAAGGATGATATCCTTATCAGACCCTGGGTGTATATGCGAACAGACATTATGTGGGGCACACCTTCATGTGTGGAGCATGTTTGCTACCAAGTGCTTTATCTGGCAGTCTTTGTAACAACATTACTGTGTACACTCTTTAGTAATTTTGCAGACCTTTTGACTATTTATGATCACTGGGGATTCAATCGAATACTGTGAGACATTTGCCATCTTTTTTTAAACCTGGTCAATAGGTGAACTAATGGCGGCAGACCTGTGGATGGAACCTAAACTTTGCATTATAAAGTGAAGTTTATTCGGGTCCTCCAAGCCTGAGTGATCTCCAAACTTAGCATAGCACCAAGTTCCATTCGAAACAGAGAGCTGGCCGGCTCCTGCTGTTCTATTCATCCTTCAGAAACACATACCTGCATACAAATGAATGCACTTTTGCCCCTTGAATAGTGCTCACTTATATACTTGGCTGGGTTTTAAATCTCACCTTGTCTACTTTTGGCCATGCGTCTATGACCCTGTCACTTCTGTTTGTAAGGGGTATCTTTTCTAGACTCCTCTTTTCCCAAGTCACTGCGCTGCATAACTGCCCACTCTGCAGCTGTGCCATTTACTGGTATTCAGAACTTAACCTTACTTTCTCCTTGGCCATCTCAGTTTTTTTCTTCATTTGTTTAATGTACACTGCTCAGAAAAATTAGAGGACATTTTATAACGGGATATTTGATTTTGAAATATCACCTAGTTTTTGTGAGCAGTATAG
>JAUZSU010015899.1:0-10952 GCA_034780255.1 Parotocinclus maculicauda
GCGACTTACAACTGATACAGTACAAGCAATTTGTTTACAATCTAAGCAATTGTGGGTTAAGGGCCTTGCTCAGGGACCCAACTGTGGCAGAGGTCGGATTTCACCCCCTAGACCTTCTGGTCCATAGTCCAGTACCTTAACCACTAGGCCACCACAGCCCTTAGACAGCTTGACTTTTTCCAATAAGTAATCGTAGAAAAAATTAGCAATACTACTAAGCTGATGTGTTCTAAATATCAAATTATATATTAAGTAGAATGCTAAATTACTTTAATACTTAGTGTGCACTTATTACTGTATGGCGAACATACTAGGCTTCACTAGCCTCTCACTGTTCACTATGAAATACAATGGATTAGAGAAAAAGCATGCACATGCCTTTGTATAAATAGTCATACTACAAGTAATTGAATGTAACTCATGTAAAATAGCAGGAGTTCGAGTTTAATATACCCTCATAGGTTATAGCATCAAATCTGATTGCAGGGGTTGAGATAGGGGTTGAGATAGCTGGGTTATATTTTAAATATTTATACATAAGTCAGTGGTTCCTAAGAGTGGGAAAGGGTTCATTAAGAGAAATTAATGAGCATCATCTCTCAGAGAGCTTAAGTTTGAAATACATTTTGAGAGGCAATTCTTAGAAAATATATTGAAAGCAATAAATGTAAAAATTAAGAATATATAAGGCATGTCACTTGCAATAACTAGAACATTTTGCTTATAAATAAATAAATAAAAAAATATAAATAAATTTTGCTTTGTTTAATAATTCGTTTTCTATAACTAAATGGTTACAATAAATTCCAGTGGAGTCTGGAAGCAATATATGGTGGGGTCTGGAAAATATTCTTGTCTACAAATAACACCTGATGTACTTGCAATAACAGTAATTCAAGAATACCATTGTTTCATTTTTTTAAATACGTCATAATGTTTGTGAGCAGTATATTTTAAAAGCAAAATCTAATTTCTCCACCATACAATTCTCCTGCAGCTGCCTAGTTCAACATGCTCAACCTATTTAGCTCCTTCATGTGTTTGGTTTCTTACAGTTATGTGGATGGATGCATGGATGGATGGACAAACATATAAAGGAAGGAAAAACGCACACACAAATGCATACACACTGCTTGTAAACACTCCAAACCAGTTCAAAGTTAACCATCAAAAGACTATTACTTTGTGGATTAACAACCTAATTTCAAATCACTTTTCCTCCCATTAACCCCTACTATCATCTACTTTAACAGATCTGGTCGATTTGAAGTAAGTTTTTACACTGTCTATAAAGTATGTCTTTAACCTCACAAAATGTCTATTTTCCACTCATCTATTTCCTCTTAAGTAAGTGTAAGATTAAATGCATTGATGAAAGTGAGACTGCAACAGAAAGAGGGGGTGGGGGCAGGATACCAAAAACCATTGCCAGCTGTTAAGTTGAGACAGTCAGAGAGAAAACCTTAAACATGTAGCTTGTTTGTGTGTGTGTCTGTGTGATTCAGGTGGCACTAAAACATAATGCTAAATCTGCAATATAGGGGTTTTCAAACATGATCTGATTGACTACAAATTAGTAAAATATCGTTGGAAAAATGAGAAACAGGATCATATTGTGAGGTCTTAGCAGGAAGCTTTATACAAGGTTTTAGGCCTCCTGATTTATATCGAGACATAAAGAAAAGCAGTTCCAAATGTGTGTCAGCTTTCAACACTGACAAAGCGTGCCTGGTTTTGATTTGCAGGATACTGATGTGTACTAACCTTAAATATGCCAACCCAGTCTTTGGGGTGGGGGGTGATGAAAGGTGTGAGTGTGTAGTGGCACTCCAGCGCTGCCTGGGGCAAGAAGCTCTTCCCCACATTCTGGAAGATCACATGGGCGAAGTTCGACATCTCCATGACTGAACTTCCCCTCCCACCTGCAGCTGTATCAGAGGCTGATGACATCACTGAAAATTGCACCTAACGGTCGACCTAGAATGAAATATATGTGGGAACAAAAATGAGCGCATAACCAACAGTGGAACTGTATTCAAATTATTTATTGGCGAAATACTATATCGCTTGTCATCAAAGTATAATTACTTTTTTTAACGTAATACTAGGAAAATAGAGTAGCAAATTTATGAGAACGATTTTAGATGGTCATCAAGTACAGGTACTCCCTGAATTACGATGGGGATATGCTTGACAAATCCATCGTAAGTTGAATTTATCGTAAAACAAGGACTTTTAATATACACTGCATACAGCAAAGCCTAAATAAAACATTTAAAATATGACTTAAGTGCTGGAGAGTTTTGTAATGCATACGTATAAACGCATGTTTAAATACTTAGATTAAACTACAGTAAGGCAAAGTCATTAACATAAAGCTTATTTTTTATAATAAAGCAGTTAATATTTCATGTAATTTACTGAAAAATGTATTGAATGTGAAAAACAAAAAACGATTACTATGTAGTACTACTTATCCTCACTACATTTCCCAGTGCTCTTCACTTCAGCCACATGACTTCCTATGTCACACACTGCCGACTTCCTCATCCGAGAGCAGGAGAGTACTGCTTATACTGTGTAGACTAGTATACTAGTATACTTGACCAGGAAAATTCCAAATTCAGAATATGGTTTCTGCTGAATATATATGTATTATCAGATTCTTATCTTAAAGTCAAACTACAAACATTAGACTACGTAAAGTGAAGAACAAGAGGGAGTTTGTTACTACAGTGTACCACTTAAGCATGGTGGCAGGCATATTATAGTCTAGGAATGTTTGGTGCAGTTGAACACTATACACATAATGTTCATAATATTACATTTTTATGTTGAAATTGACCAATAGTAAAGGGGTCAAGGATGACTGAAGCACTGTTTGAATGTGTATTTTAAACACAGATTTAGTCAGTTCACATTTACAGATGTGGCAACAGATGTGTAAAAGGCTTATCAGAAATGTTATTGCAGTTAATTAACTCATATTAGCACATTACTCATACAGAAAACCAATCACTTAATAAACCTTAATAAATCTCATACTGGCAATTTAAGAAAAAAATAAAATAGTTTTAACAATGAGAAAACTATTTGCACCCCTTAAAGCATTTATAAACAGAAAGTAACTAAAGCAGGATCCCATTCACATCTTGCGATTTCAAGGGTAGATGAAATGAGATAAAAGTGTATTGGCAGTCTTAATACAGCTACAAGCCTGAAAATGCCTACAATAATAATACTGGCAATAATTAAGAATGTAAAGTTATACTTAAGATATCTGGAAGTGGATGCAAGTGCATTTTGCCCTGACACACTGAAGAAGATGGTTAGAGGCAAACATCCAAGGATCCCAGTTTAAAATTGATCTCACTAAGCTCCAAGTGTATAATTAGACACCATCTCCATGCCAACATATTATATGAAAGGCATTCCTGAAGAAAGTCTTTTCTTTCATCCAACCCCAAAAATAAGCACCTGGAATTAGCTAGACAATTCTGGAACTGTGACTAAAACTGGTCCATTGGTCAGATGTGACAAGATGGGCTAGGTGTTAAAAGAAGGCTCAATCGAAATACAGGGTCAATCGAAAGACAAAGGACCCTTTTATTTCAAAAACAAAAAGGAAAATATCTGAATACTCCAGCAAGTAATGGTAGTATAGTATATTGGATCACAAGCAAGTTTTTCCAAAGGAGGTTATGTATCATATCACAGAAGACCAGAATTGTCTCAGAAATTGATTACCACCATCAGATTTGTAATATTTCTTGAGGTTCAAAAGTAATCAACACAGAAAACGTTTGTTGTTCGTCACTGGTAATTGAAGATGGAATTGAAGATTCTGATGTCCGGGAATGCAGCTGCTGTATCAAAGTGCCAGACCAACCGACACCAATTTGACACAGTACTGTTGCATCCCTTGTAGTCAAATTCAGAGAAATCGGGACTGTGGACGACAAACCACATAGCGATCGTCCGAAGACCACTACCAGTGAAGAAACCTCAACAATGGTTTTGGCAGCCGTTGGAAAAGTCCACAACGCAGAAGGTGGTGTGCCCTGTGACTTTTGAGTCTCCTTGTAAGGAAAGTGAATTCATCCTCAACGTTAAGTATAATGAATGAATCTGGGGAGGAGAGATTATGTATTGACAAGTGTTTCATATTACTTGCTCTGTAGTCTCCAACCTCAAGTAACATATGGTCATAGTCAGTAATGTGTTCCCAGACGATTTTTAACCAGTATCTAATCAATATTTGTATTCACAGCAGCCAGTTGCTTTTATTGCTGTCTTGTCAATGGGGACCTAACATTACTTTGCACATTTCAATGGATTTCATCCTCTGGTAGTAATTTGAATATTAGATGTGATGGACCCTCTCATGGATGGAAAGCTCTCATGCTCTCAAATCTTCTCAAAGTGACACAGTTTTAAAACAAAAAAATGTGAATTTTGTGCTGTGACACTAATGTAGGTCAAAATGTAAATGTAAATTCAAACATAAAATGCTTTGCATACAAACATTACCGTATAAGCTGTGACAACAAGCAAACAAACCACATGTTTCTTAACTACTTCTGTCTTATCTTACTGAACACATGGCAAATCTTAACTGGACCAACAATTATTACATTTTACAATGTATTTGTCTGCTGATGCGATGAAAGGCGTGATTACGGCCGATAATCACTGTTTCATTTCACTCGATACGTAAATTCCTTCGGTACAACTGGAATCGAAACGGGTTAAATATAAACGGACGAATGGCTTCCGAAGGACAGGATCTGAATCACTGAATTTTTTAACTAAACCAAAGTGTAATGATTTTTCTAAAGCGTTGCTAAAAACAAGGCCAAAGCCGGCTGGCTAAAGACCAACAATCACGAATGTGTGTATGTGTGTATTTGAGTAGCTATATAAGAAATATATATGAGAAACGTGTACTGGTAAGAACCTTGTGTTGTTGACAGTTAAAAAATAAAACAAATCGCCTCTCACACTCTTCATCATCCAACGTGATGCTGCTAAATGCTAATTCATCTTAGCTAGCCACTAACCGCCAAATAAACACACATATATAAAATCCATAAACAATCAGACAGTCATATTTAACAAATTAACCATATACCTGTAATCCATGTTTATCGCCGTTCAGTGACATTATTTCAATTAGCTATAATAAGATGGGAATGGCCGCTTTACCGGTCAGCATCATGAAGTGGAACTCGTTTCTGGCTTACGATTGGTCCATTACACACATACTACCGTACTACATAGCATAGTGTCCATATCAAGATAGTGAGCATCTCATACGAAGCTACCATACTGTATCGCCTGAGGGGGTGTGGCGTTCGTTGTGGGTCTGGCACGGTCTGGCACGGTGGGATTATTTTAATTATTGCTATATTTTAAAGGTTTTTTGATTGTTTTACATAAATAGCATTATGAGTATTCACAGTACTTGATTGATGCCTGATACAGCAAAATCATATTTGGAGCGCATGCGTTCTGGAACTTGTGGATGTGGATATAGCACCTCTGCGTTTTATATATGAAATAAAATGCAAATACGCATTAGTATTAAATTATTTTAATTAAATTTTAGTTATATGTATGTATCTACCTTTCCAGAACAAATAAAAAATTGCACTCTTAACGTGATTAGGTTATCAGTCACGTTTTTCGTGCTAACTGCCAACGGAAGGCGAGGTTTGGAAATTGCAAAAAAATATGAAAATGATAACTGATACTTAGGGAAGGTAAGTAAGGTATTTTCACTTATATTGATAGTACGTTTTGAAGGCTTCTGTATTATGTAGAACACTTGGAGCACTGTTGTGTCTGTAGGCCGACGTTCTAGAACCTTTTTTACTCAGTGTCAACTTGCTGGATCACACCATGCTGTGTTACACTCATGTTTACAAATTAAGCACTGGGTGTGCATTTATTAAGGTGTTTTGTAGTTTGGCAGTAATGGTGGTACAGTGGTTAGGACGGTCGCCTCATAGCTCCTAGGACGCCGGGTTGAAGCCGACCCCAGACTCTGTGTGGAGTTTGCATGGCTTAATGGCAGCACACAGCAGCAGCTCGATGACATCAATGCTAATGCAGCACTTTATCAGCAATTTGGCAGTTTCTGGACCTTGTCATTTACCTGTTTGCCTTCTACAATATGACATCAGCAGTCCATGAGAGTGATTTAAGGCTCAGTGACAACTAGTGAAGTTCTGGCTGGACAGCTGAACACAGCTGTGCAACTGATTTTGGCGCTCAATGCAAAAACATTTCAAATACTTGTAAGTTTCCCTCCAGGAATGTGGCATGACCCGGGTTTGGAAGCTGCTGATGCCTGTCTACTTGCAACAGCATATTTGACTGGCTGTGCTCAACAAGGAAGCTGAGAGAACAGAGCTCATCCTCACACACCATAGTTTCTCTAACACTGCCAGTAGACTTGGGTATGGAGACATGCTTGGCCAGTCCAGCACCTTTACCCTTAGTTTCTTTAACAAGGCAGTGGTCATCTTTTTGGTTTGTTTGGGGTTGCTATCATGTTAGAATACTGCCCTGCGACCCTGTTTCCAAAAGGTGGGAATCATGCTCTGCTTCGGTATGTCACAGCATATGTTATCATTCATGGTTTCCTCAATGAACTGTAGCTCATGACATGACATTCCCACCACCATGCTGGACCATAGGCAAGACACACTTGTCTTTATACTCCTCACCTGGTTGCCGCCACACACGCTTCACACAATCTGAACCAAAAAAGTTGTTATTGGTTTCATCAGGCCATGGGACATTGTTTCTGTAATCATATCCTAGGTATGCTTGTCTTCAGCAAACTGTTTGTGGGCTTTCTTGTGCATTATCTTTAGAAGAGGCTTCCTACTGGGACTACAGACCAGTTTGATACAGTGTGCGGCATATGGTCTGAGCACTTACAGGTTGACCATCCACCCCTTTAACCTCTGCAGAAATACTGGCAGAATTCCTAAGTCTATTTTTAAAAGCCAACCTCGACACTGAAAACGTGCAACTTCTTTGGTCGACCATGGACATCTTTAGAGCAAAAATAATTTTTTTCAAATCCTTAGAGAGTCCTTTTCCAGGAGATGCCATGTTGAACTTCCTCTGACCAGTATGAGTGGGCGTGAAACGGACAACACCAAATTTAACACACCTGCTCCCCTTTCACATCTGAGACCTTGAAACACTAACGAGTCACGTGATACTGAAGAGGGAAAATTAGTAATTGGGCAAAATTTGGTCATTTTCACACATTGTAAAGAAAGTGTAACTCACATTTGTTGCCAGTGGTTTAGACATTATTGACTGTATGTATGTATTCAGCTTTATGTGAATCACACATTGCGTGACCTTCAATCGCTTATGGATTATGTCAGTAAACAGTCATGGTGCTCGTATTTTGTAATACACCAGACACATTTATGCAACTCATGGACAACAAGGCTTGCTGCTGCTTGGGCCAGGTAAATGCTACCATCCATGCATCCACTGTTAAGCTTCAGAATAAGGTTTGTTTTTTTGGGAATGTTGTCAGTGAGGAGTGGCTACAAACCCAGCCAAAGTTCAGGCAGGTCGTACTGGCCAATATCAAGTTTTGCAGCATTCTGGGACTGGCATCATACTACTGGCATTTTGTCTGGCCTTCTGCTGATATTGCTGCATAGGTTGTCAGAAGATGTGCAGGAGACATTTTGGTGTCGCCAGACCATCTGACCACAGTGCTTGTTCTTTCGCTCCCTGTTCCAAGCACCTCATTTGAGGTGCGCACATATCCCAATGATGCCAGTGACATGTGCATTGGTGTTTTCCTGTCACAGATACAGGATGGTACCAAGCGAAGCTTTGTGTGTGGCCCTGTTGACACTACAGTCCAGCATGCATTTGGAGTGGATAGTTGTAGACATGTTTGGTCCCTTTCAATAAAAATTGATCAGGGAAACCAATACATGATACTTTTTTATATTCATGATTTTGATGATATTTTGCTTTTTCTTTTTTTAAACCTGGAATACTGATCCATCTGACTACCATACACGTTTCCACTGTGTAATGGTCCATCCTAGAGATCAGAAAAGTCAGCACCGCTTCAGGACATGTCTTGTGGTTATATCTCCCTCTACAGTGCACCATATAATGATACGATGCACTGTAGAGTAAGAAATATGCAAATACTTTTTTTGAGGAACATTGTTTTTAAACATTGTAATAGTTTTCTCACACATTTGTTGGCAAACTGGAGATCCTCTCTCCATCTTTGCCCCTCAGAGATTTAGCCTTTCGTGGATACTAATTTTGTACCAAATCGTATTTATAATCACCTGTTGACATCACCTCATTGGAATAACATCATTGTTTAGTTTTTTTAATTTGTTACTAGCTCTAAATTTGCCTTTCCCATCTTATTTTGAAATGTGTTGCAGGCCTTAAATGCAGGAATGGATTTTTTTTTAAAATAAAATGATGCTGACCAAACAAAGCATTAAATACCTCGGAATTATCTCCAATGAAATAAAAGCCAAAGGAAATGTAAGAAACACTGTTTTTTATATGTCGGAATAGTATTATTTGGACTGTGGTGGCCTAGTGGTAAAGGTATTGGACTACGAACCACAAGGTCCAGGGTGATTGGCTTGTAAATATATAATAGTAGTAAAAGTAGTGATAGACTGATAAATGCACTTCGAACCTCTGCAATGCAGAGAAACTTTGTGTCCTGTGTTAGAAAGCTGATGATCTGGGACTACTGAGTGACCAAAAACAGAGATGCTAACAGAACATTCAGTGAAGGTGGGGTCATTTGTGAGAAGGTGAAAACTTTACCAGCATTACAACTTACTGTTTTTAACTAGAGCTTGGATTAAAAAGGTTGCTGCTACCATATTCACTAATCTTTTCACTATTTTTTTGTTTAGTAGAATTTACAGTTGAATAAAAAATAAATAAATGAAATATCTGCATTGGTCACCCTACTCTCTAAATATAGGCATCAGCATCTGCCGTTAAAAAAAGCCCATATTGGTGAACCACTAGTTATAAGTTGCTCTCTATGAGTCTACTAAATGATTAAATGTAAATATAATTCTACTCTAGTTAAATATAGAAGTACAAACAGTGTAGTCAGCCAAAACAGGGTCACATAAGGACATTTAATTAGATAAACAGGTTTAACAGATTCAGTAACTTCTTGAGTACAATTGAAGCTTAGAATGGCAAATAATTGTCATCTTACAGGTCTTCACTGGGACTGAGTTTTTTCACAGTTAACCAGTGCTTTACTGGGTGCGATCAATGATCATGCATAAGCTGGACTACTACATTTCATAATATTGTCTTTATCAACCAACATTTTGCTAAACATCTGGCATCCTTTATAATAACAAATACTAATATTGTTGAACCTGTAATGAACACATTTCAATTAAACTTAAAGCTATTAAAGACTGCATAATAACGTGTGAGTGCAAATATTCTCTTAGGTGTGAATGAAATGCTGATGGTTAATGGATATGGATTTTAGCGGGTATTAGTGGACTCCACATTTCTCATATTGAGTTAATTAATTTGTAATTCTCCTGACATGACATAGGCTCATAACAATAATGTTAGCAACATATTTAATTTTTTTTTACGGATATATTTACAGTGAAAATTTCTGAAGAACAGGTTTTACTCTGATGTTATACAATCCCAATTCCAGTGAAGTTGGGACGTTGTGTAAAACGAATAAAAACAGAATAAGACGATTTGCAAATGCATTTTCAACCCATATTGAATTGAATACACTACAAAGACAATATATTTAATGTTCTAACTGTTTTATTGTTTTTGCAAATATTCACTCATTTTGAATTTGATGCCTCCAATATGTTCCAAAAGAGTTGGCATGTTTACCACTGTCTTATATCACTAGAAGCTGATGGCGTTTCTGGGTGTTGTTGATATACATCTTTCGCTTTGCATGGTAGAGTTTTAACTAGCACTTGTAGATTGAGCGACAAACTGTGTTCACTGAAAATGATTTTCTGAAGTGTTCCTGAGCCCATGTGGTAATATCCGTTACAGAATGATGTTGGTTTTTAATGCAGTGCTGCCTGAAGGATCGAAGGTCAAGCTCATTCAATATTGGTTTTCGACCTTGCCGCTAACTTGCAGAGATTTCTCCAGATTTTCTGAATCTTTTGAAGATATTATGGACTGTAAATGATGAAGTCCCTAAATTATGCAATTGTATGTTGAGAAACGTTGTTCTTAAACTGTTGGATTTTTGCTCACTCAGATGTTCACAACATGGTGAACCTCATCCCATCCTTGCTTGTGAATGCCTGAGCCTTTTCAGGGATTCTCCCTTTATACCCAATCATGACACTCACCTGTTTCTAAATAACTTGTTTAGCTGTTTAATGATTCCTCCAGATGATATTAAACCAGTACTAACCAAATACATAAAATACAGATCAGATTTGGACTCAAACTGTGCCAGCAAGCTCTATGAAGGTACTTTCATTATTGGAAACAGGATGTTCCCACAATACTGTTAGCAATAATGTAACAGCCCGACCTGTGCTGCTTGTCAAGTTCCCCTCTCAGTAAAGCATATATTAATATATTGTACTGCCTACAGTAAAGAGAGGCAACAATCTTCTATAACCCCTATCATATGGAATATTTATATATCTTTGTAGTGTATTCAATTGAATATGGTGTGAAAAGGACTGGCAAATTATCGTATTCTGTTTTATTTATGTTTTACACAGCGTTCCAGCTTAATTGGAATTGGGTTTGTATGTGACATAATGATATTGATGATAATATATTCATTAGATCAAACATTCAGATCATATTACATACAGTGCATCCGGAAAGTATTCACAGTGCTTCGCTTTTTCCACATTTTGTTACGTTACAGCCTTATTCCAAAT
>JAUZSU010015910.1:0-10952 GCA_034780255.1 Parotocinclus maculicauda
AAAGATCCCAAACAGTTTAGCACAAAATATTGAGTTTACTCCATATATGTGAGTGTTGCCTGCTGAGTTACCATTGTAGTTTCACCAATCAGAATAAAGAATTTAGCTAAGACATGGGATAAATTATGGGTAGAGATGTTTTAGGGATTTCTTGTTTTTTTTTAGTTTTTTAAATCTGTACAGACCAGAATCAACATGTTCAGGTTGTTCTTTAGCCTTTAAAGCTTTTAGTTTAAGAACAGTGCCATAGGAACATTAAAAAATGTAATTTTTATAATTGACATACATGAATGGAATCTATGACAGTTGATAAATTGACTTCCACAGTAAATTCCACAGTAAAAAACACAACAGGTTTAGATATTGAATATGATTATCTGATCTGAAATACAGTTAATTAAATGTATATATATAATAGTATTCAATAAGTATGTATAATAGTATTAAATGGAGCCTATGAAAAAGTATTTCTATTGTATGTACTGGGAGTCACAAACCCTCTAACATCTACATTTTAACTTAATATAAACTTAAAAATTTTAATTTATTTTGTGTTGACTTTTCAAAGAAAAGCTTACAACATGTAAAAATATTCTCACAGTCACATGACCAAACTGGATTTAGTTTTAGTCCATAGGTGGAGGCTTATTTCAACCACACCCCTGCATTATGACAAACTTACATTATTCTCAGAAAAGATGCACCACAGCTGATTAGCTCATTTCACCTGCAGTCCTGGTGCAAATAAACATCTAATGAATGGTAAAAAAACAGTGAACAATACAAAATTACAGGAAGCTGCAATGTCAACAAGAACCACTCACACCCTTAAATTCACCTTCACCAACCGACCCAAATGCAGAAAAAAACCTTTTCAAATATGAAAACTATTTTAAGTCGGTTACGTTAATGCATTTTTTTTGTGTCACGGGTTGTGAGGTATGTGTGTCCCTCTGAACTTTTAAAAGTCATCTTTTTGTGTTTTAAGAAAAAAAGCTGATTGTTAACCACGTATGGCTATTTTCTTTCCAAAAATCACTACTGAAACAGCCAGAACTAATACATTTGGTAAAGTTTTGGGACAGGGGGAAAAAACATGACTGGTAATGGTAGAGTATAGATTTGAGATGATTCTGTTTTGTAATTACCCATATAAAGTACCTTTTGAGAGAGAGAGAGAGAGAGATAAAGAGAATGTCTCTAGCCTGGTGCATACAGTACAACAGGGTTTCCTCTCCCTCTGGTACTCTCTGCAGGTGTGAAATTGTGGAGAGTCAGAGAGAGACACATGATGGTAAGTTATTCATCCCCAGGGGGCACTGTAAGCCCTCCACTTCAACAGCATCCACCATGTGGGTTTGTTTCTCTCTCTCTCTCTCTCTCTCTCTCTCTCATGTACATGTGCAAGGACAGCTGTGCTGAAATGATGGTGACAGACACTAATTTGGTTTTTCATATTATGAATGCCACACAAAAGCCACCTTCAGGAATGCCATTGTGACACACACATGCGCACACACACACACAGTGCTAATCAAACCATCTCAAACCAGGTAAGGTTTGTGCTGGGGATTGTGGGCTGCTGGTCATGTCATAGGTGTGTGTGTGAACTCAAAACTCCTTAGCACTGGCCACAGGTGCCAGAGGTCTGGTGGTGGTGGTGGTTGTGTGTGTGTGTGTGTGTGTGTGTGTGTGTGTGTGTGTGAGTGTGTGTGTGTGAGTGTGTACGTTTGACAGGCTCTATAATAAGCCTTTGCAGTGGGGGCAGTCACACACCTGTGCACCAGCCTAGAGACACGGAGAGACATCAGTAACAGTAATGCAAGCAGTAGAGCGTGGTTTTAGTGTGTGTGTGTGTGTGTGTGTGTGTGTGTGTGTGTGTGTGTGTGTGTGTGTGTGTGTGTGTGTTTATGGTTAAAGTCTGGCATGCTTACATAAGGAGAACTTTTATAATGTGCCAAAGACTTGAAATGATCCATAAAAATGTGCCCTGGGGAAGTGTGAGAGTGATTGAGTGAGTGAGCACCTGAGATTGAAAGCACTGACTTCTGTTATTAGATTAATTCAGTTCAGTTTCATAGCATAAATTACGTCACAATTCCTTTATTCCTTCAGTGCATTAGTTGGACATAAGAAGTTCTAGACTGCCTCTGTGAAGGTATTTCATTTCCTTTTCACCAAACTCATAAAACCTTCTAAAACATTCTTTAGATTGAAATTGTACACACTTACACTCTACTTTATTAGGTACACCTGTTCAACTGCTCAATAATGCACATACCTAATCAACCAATAACATGGCAGAAGCTCCCAAGCATTTGGGCATGTAGACATGGACACCGGGCAACACGGTGGCTCGGTGGGTAGCACCGCTGCCTCACAGCAAGAAGGTCCCGGGTTCAATTCCAGGGTGGAGTGACCTGGGTCTTTTCTGTGTGGAGTCTGCATGTCCTCCCCATGTCTGCGTGGGCTTACTTTGGGTACTTCAGTTTCCTCCCACAGTCCAAAAGACATGCACGTTAGGTTAATTGGTGTCTCTGAAGTGTCCCTTGGTGTGTGCGTGCCCTACGATGGATTGGCACCCCGACTAGGGTTGTTCCTACCCTTGTGCCCAGAGTTGCCAGGTGGGCACTGGCTGGCCCACGACCCTGTGTGGGTTATAATGAAGATAATAAATAAATTATTTGATTATTCATAAGGCAAATTTAAGTACTAGTGCCTTGTACTATGCTTTTTTTCCTTGGGCTTTTTGTACTTTCCCTGGACTATTTTGTTTATTTTATGTCGTCTTTCTCTTTCTTTGTATTCTCACTGTTCATTGTGCATATAAATAAATGCAATAAAATAACACCCCAAGTACTCAACTTATCGTTAGTCCTTAATCATGGCTGATTTGTATCTACTGACATATCTAACTGACAAATTTGTGTTTTCTTGCTGTTTATGTATTTGCTGCGGTGCAGGAATATGAACGGACTGGACCCCGGAGCTCTTAGTGCCATGACTGCTCAGCGAACAGTTTCCCCTCCCGGCATGTTACCACTAAGTGTGTGAGAGACCACTGGCTGCCTCCACACAATAACCCGAACCACCGCATGGCAACGAAAGGATATGAGAAAACCCTGCCGCTCTGTGTGTGTGGGTGCGTGTGCATGTGCGATTGTGATGCAAAGAAGCTGGGCAGCAGATAGTGTGCCACACCTGGATGTCTCACCCATACATGTTGGACACAACGGAGTCTGTTGGTTGAACCCAGTACTGAAGAGATCTCATTTCTCACTTTGCCTTTTTTTCTTTTTTTTCTTTTTTTTCTTTTTTTTTTTTTACACACCACTTGAAGCCAGCTAAATGACAAAGGGGTCCTCAATGGGCCACTGCTTCTTTTTGCTATTTCTAATGTCTTGCACAAATGAAAGTGATATATTTGGAAATGTTTAAAAAAAAAAGGTGGACTTTGTTTCAGGTTAGAATTAATACTTGAGGCTGGGTAAGCTGTCTGTATTCGTCTGAAAACAGATGCGGAACAAATCCGAGATGCATACCGTATATACCTCGTTGACGGAGTTACATGGTTTAATTTCAGTTTGAAAGCAGACGCTTGAGGGTACTTGGTCTGACGACAATTTGAGGGCAGTTTTAACCTTCTGGAACAGCACTGAATGAACCCCTGTTCTCACTAGTGACCCTTTTTTAAAAATTATTCACAGGTGTCTGTATCTGCCCTTTAGGCTGCTTGGCTGGTTTGATGTGCAGAGGTGAGCTGTACCGTATATTAGCTTTGGGCAGTTGGTACAAGTATGAAGGCGAAGTTCTGTCCACTTTCAATCACAACACTAGTGACTACATTCTAACAGGAGTCCCAATAGCTTCCCAGCTTGCATTGGTCATGTGAGCGATTGACTGATCTGTTAAATCTGCAGTGTTATTTTGGCTAACGACTGTGTGAACCACTTTTCTGTCCCGTGTGCTTCTTATCCCAGCTGGGGGGTTTGGCATTTACTCATAATTTCTTTCACTAACAGGTAAATTAATTGATGGTACACCTCGTTTCTGTGTCCTTTGTCCATAGACTTTAGTTCTACAATCACAAACTACAGTCCAGCTGTTTCTCGAAATACTTTGTACTCTTTATTCTGTTCTCAAACGGTCAGAACTCTACAGACGAACACAGATCATGTACTATTTGGGTGGTAGATTATTCTCCACTCTGCAGTGGTGTGTTAGTGTGTTTTGCTGGTTTTAATGGATTATATGCAGCAGTGCTGCTGGAGTTGTTTCCAAACACAGGGTTCACAAATCTACCATTGCTCCAGGTTGTTGAACTCGGAGACAGTAGTTCATCTGCTGTTGCAGTTTGTTAGTCATGTTTAATCAGTGCTCATTTTTGATTGTTGGATTATTTTCAGTTCAGCACTGACACTAAGGTGTAACTTCCAGAAGCACTGATCTGTGGTGGTCCAGTGGGAATCCTGACCATGAGAGAACATTACAGGGGCTAAGCAAATGATGTAGGAAAACACATGGACTACAGACCGTAACTGTAGAACTACGAATGCATGTCTATGGACAAATAGTGTAGAAACAAGGACGTGCACCTAATAAATTGATCGACGTGAGTGTATGTCACCATTCCTCTTTCTTATACCAGCACCTTTCTGAGCACTTTTTTATTGCCCTTGAAGTATTTTGAGTTCACACAGTATATTAAGTTATTGTACACCCTGTTGACTTTGTGTTGTCACATGTACATAGGTTTGTGTATTCATTACAAGTTTTGCTAAGGGTGTTTTGTAAATACCATTTAACATCGAGCCTTGTAGCTCATTAATTTATTTCAGATTCTTTATGAGATGTTTTGAAATGAAGAGCGAATCTTGCATATTGTGTCGGTCATCATAAGATGAGTTGTCCAATAAAGTGTAAAAAACGGTTTATTGTGAAATTGGTTCAAATGTTATTACATAAGGTCAGACTTTTTTTTTTAATTGCTTGTTCCTCGGATGTCCCTACTTAAGAATCTACTGAGGAGGGAGGAAAAAAATGAAAATAAATCTTTTTCAGCACTTTTTAATTTCTCGAGGACTATGTGGAATCAAAACAAGGAAGGAGGAAGTAATAAAAATAAATTATTTTAATATATAAATAAAATTAATTTATTTTTGTAATATTGTAGTTAAATCAATAAACAGACTTTGATTTTTAAAAAATAAAAAAATTTTTATCTACAATTTAAAAAAAATGTATGTACAGAACAATACCGTTGACTCTCCACCGGAGGGTGGAAAAGGCTAAAAAAAAATTTTTTTTTTATTTCAACTATCGGTACTGCGGCGGATCTGCGAAATACCCAAAAATATATATATATACTTTTTTTGATATTCTTTAAATATGATCGTCGGCGGATCTGCGAAACAAGCAATAAAAAAAGTCTGGCCTAAGCTAACTTGTCTATTACATGCAAAGTCTTCCTGGCGCTGGAGCACTGGGTCGTCGGACATCGTCACAGTCCCAACATCACCTCCATTTCTGCACGTAGTTTATTTTTCTGGATCTTGGACAAAAGGATTGGGTTAGTGCTTTCCCTTATTTCTCCTCTATATTTTAAACCCACTTTTCCTAGTCAGGTTGACAGGGGACTGTGGTAGCCTAGTGGTTAAAGTACTGGACCATGTACCAGAAGTTTGACAGTGTCTTCGCATGTGGCATCACTGTGACTCGGTGGGTTCACAGCAAGAAGGTCCAGGGTTCAATCCCAGGGTGAAGCAGTCTGGGTCCTTTCTGTGTCTGTGTGGGTTTACTCCGGGTACTTCGGTTTACTCCCACAGCCCAAAGATGTTAGGTTAATTGGTGTCTTTAAAGTGGCCCTTAGTGCATGACTGTGTGCATGATGTGTGTGTGTGCCCTACGATGGACAGGCATCCCATCTAGGATTGTTCCTTGTGGAAAATGAATGAATAATTAATGAAAGTCTCGGTGCAAGTGTATATACATGGATTGGCAATGGATTAGACTTGGTTCCTGCCTTCCATCCTGTGGTGCCGTTTGAACACCAGCTCCCTGCCACCCTGAATGGGTAAAGTGGGTATATAAAAATGATTTAAACTAACATTTTGATAAGCTATGCATCAAATAAGGACTTTACCTTTCCAGAAGCAGTAAGGGGATAATTCTCAACAAACATCACATAATGCGGGATTTTGAAGTAGGATATCTGGAATACAAAAGTAGCTGCATTTCATAATGAATGCTAGTGGTAAAGTATGTGCCCCAGGGAGATCTGTACTGAACAAAACTACAGGAGGTGTCACTCATTCTCTATAAACACTAAATTTCACATAACGCCCCAGCATCTTTCCAAAAGCTTAAATGATTAACAATTTGAGTCTAAGCAATTAACATGGATGTGGTTTGGCTTTGAAAAGAAGGCAAACCTTCTGAATCACCAACACAAAAACACACTTAGCAAACCAAAAAATGTTACGACGAGATAAGCAACTTGGCAAGAGATTCCGAATTCTGTCACCAGTTACGTTGTGAAAGACATGGTGTCAATTCAGGATATTAAGTGAGCTGGGCTCAAATTACTTTGGAATACTTTAGACTAAGCTATACACTGCTTAAGTACCCTTTAACTACCACTGACAAAATCCCAGATAATCCCCAATCCCATTTTCTGTTGATATTGTAACTACACTGCTCACCAAAATTATGGTATATTTTATTAGAATATATGTCATTTTGTGAGCAGTATAATATGTGGACGTCCTCCAATATTACCAATTGAAAATCAGCCATGGTATAGATATGCTAATGATAGCTCATATTGGCTTGCCAGTTCGAACTATATCACCTACCAACCAAAATTAAACAGAAAAGGTCAAGCAAAGATAAAAAAATATATATATTTTGTTCCCCAATTCCTCGTCAATAGCAATCTAATGTTAAACCCATAATCGTATTAATTAATTGTGGACTGTGGTGGCCTAGTGGGTAAGATAGTGGACTATGGCCCGGAAGGTCCAGGGTTCAAATCCCACCTCTACCAAGCTACCACAGTTGGGTCCTTGAGCAAGGCTCTTAAACCACAATGGCTTGGATTTTAAGATTATGAGACTGTATGAAATGTAATTCGCTTACGTTTTTATGCACAGTTGTGCATGGCTGAAAGATACAGCTGTGTCCCTCTAAGTTCTGCCCTATTATTAAAATAATCAATAAACTCTCCCTGGTGTAAGGAATTGTCAGTAGCTGTCTCTTACCTGGCCTTTGCAATATGTCTTAATTTCCTCTTCGGTGCAGTTTTGTCCTTCTGTCACCTTAATGCATGCACAAACCTGCTCTCCCATCCTCTCATCTTTCACACCAACCACCTGCGTGTTTTACACACACACACACACACACACACATTCACTCTCTTTTCCTCCTGGTAAGCTGGTGGGAGAGAGCTATGTTTACACTCACCTGAACCTCCTTAACTTTAGGATGGGTGTAGAGGAACTCTTCAACCTCAGCAGGAAAGATCTTCTCCCCTCCACGGCTAATCATATCCTTTATGCGACCCTCAATATGGCAGTACCCATATTTATCCAGGCTGGCAATATCACTGGTCAGTAATACAAAAGCACTCTTTATTTACTCACTTTCCTCTCCACCGAAAATCATAGGGCTCTCACACACACACACACACACACACACACACATCCATATGAAGGAATTGGCGTACCCAGAGTAAACCCATGCAGACACAGGAAGACCTAGACCTCTGAACCGACAATCTGTGAGGCGACTGTGCTACCCACCAAGCCACCATGCCGCCCCCATTATGTACCTATTACACTCTATAGACAAAGGTTTGTGGACACCCAAAACTTCACATCCAAACATTGCAATTAACACCCACCCCTTTGCTGTGCAAAAGCTTATGTAGGTAAATAGATGGACAGACAGACAGACATGTTCTTCCAAAAGGACTTTCCATTACATTCTGGAACATGACTGTGAGTCTGCTTCTGATGTTCGACGTCAAAGTGTCTCATTGAGTTCAGGTCATGGTTCTGTGCAGGCCAGCCAAGTTCTCAATCAAAAGTTGGCCAGTCAACTCTCTGCTCTGCTGTCCTTAAACAAAGTCAGCACTAAGTTGAACTACTGACTTGTTGGAAGCAGAAGTCACAGTGATAGTCAGTACAACCCATCGTACTATGCTTCATATACAATGTCCATGCCAGTTACTGTCCATGCAGCTCTCAAATTCTATTAAACACATTGTGTGATGTTCATCCTACGACCGTGTGCAGCAGATAGAAAAGTGAATCAGTGAATGAACATTGCATAATGAATATCTCACCCTGTGTTGTACCAGCCATCTTCTGTGATGCTCTCCTGAGTCTTGTCAGGTTCTTCCCAGTAACCCAGCATAACGCTGTAACCTCGAATGAGCAGTTCTCCTGGTTGACCCAGAGGAACCATTTGCCTAGACAATGGCTCCACCACCTTAGCCTGGAAAATACAGACGCTGTGCAAGAAGGTCTTCTGGTGGTGCAGCAGTCTAACATAAAAAAAAACTTTAGCCCACCACAACAGTTTGAGTCCCAGCACTGACTTTTAGCCGAGGACGAATATCACGTGCAGGCTGTGCCTCAAAGGGAAGACCCAATCAGCTGATCATCTCCTGATGCTGCAATGGACTGGTGTCTCATCCAGCACACACTTATGCCCTCACCCATTGCCAGAATTATTTTTTATTAACTACTCTGCTCACAAAATTAGGGAATATTTCATTAATTCCAAATAAAATATCCAATAATTTTTCTGACCAGTATATTTCCATAAATAGATAGTCATCACTGTCACCCTAGGCTTGGGTTTTGGGCCAAGATGTTTGTAACCCAGTTTTAAACCGGTGCACCATTAGAAAAAAAAATGCTATAAAATGCTTTTTGTCACAGGTACCTGAAGAAGGAATTCACTATTCTGATGTCGGAGAATGCAGCGGAGGTATCATAGCCACAGACTTCAACAACTGACACCCAGAATTCACATCGGTTGCCAAATTCCAGTAACCAGGATTGTTTATAGCCTTTGTGAAAAGTGCACAATGCAGCATGCAACATGTTCTGTGACCTTTGACTCACCGGGTACATATAGGCATTTAGCAGAGACCATTACATCACTCACAATGATCAGAGGGATGTCACTCAAATTCATATGTGTGTGAAGGCAGAGATTATCAAACACTTTTTTCTATTAAGTACACATGGATAGATAGACAAACAGACAGACAGACTTATAAGGATAGATAGATAGATAGACGGCTAGATGGACAGATAGATAGATAGATAGATAGACGGACGGACAGACAGACAGATAGATGGACAGAAAGACGGACAGACAGACAGGCAGATGGACAAATAGACAGACAGATAGAGGGACAGACGGACAAAAAGACAGATAAATGGACGGACAGACAGACAGACAGATAGATAGATAGATGGACAGATAGACAGACAGAAGGACAGACAGACAGATAGACAGACAGGCAGGCAGGCAGGCAGACAGACAGACAGATAGACAGTCAGGCAGACAGACAGACAGACGGACAAATAGACAGACAGACAGACAGATAGACGAACATATAGACGGACAGACAGAAAGACAGATTGTCAGACAGACAGACAGACAAAAAGACAGATAGATGGACAGACAGACAGATAGATAGACAGACAGATGGACGGATAGACAGACAGATGGACAGAAAGACAGATAGACGAACATATAGACGGACAGACAGAAAGACAGATTGTCAGACAGATCGTCAGACAGACAGACGGATAGACAGGCAGGCAGATGGATAGATAGATAAACAGACATAGATAGATAGACAGACAGATAGACAGACAGACAAACGGACAGATAGATGGATAGACAGATAGACAGAAAGAGAGACAGACAGATAGGTAGATGGACAGACAGACGGACGGACAGACAGACAGACGGACGGATAGACAGACAGACAGACGAATAGATGGACAGACATACAAACCGACGGACAGACAGACAGACCGACAGCCAGACGGACAGATGGACGGACAAACCAACAGACGGATAGACAGACAGACAGACGGACGAATAGTCAGATAGACAGACAGACGGACAGACAGACATATAGCTAGATAGACAGACAGACGAATAGATAGACAGAGAGACAGATGGACGGATGGATGGACAGATAGACAGACAATAAGATAGACAGACGGACAGATAGATAGATAGATGGACAGACGAACAGATAGTTAGCAAGACAGACGGACAGAAAAACAGACGGCCAAATAGACAGACACATAGACAGACGGACAGAAAGACAGATAGACGGACAGATAGATAGGCAGACAGACAAACCGACAGACAGCAAGACTGATAAACGGACAGACAGACAGACGGACAAAAAGACAGGCAGACGGACAGAAAGATGGACAGACAGACAGACAGACAGATAAACGGACAGACAGGCGGACAGAAAGACAGAATGACGGACAGACGGACGGACGGACAGACAAACCGACAGATGGACAGATAGACAGATAGAAAGCTAGACAGATGAATGGACGTATGGACGGACGGACAGACAGACAGACACACGGATAGATAGACAGACAGACAGACAGACAGCCGGACGGACAGACAGATGGACAGACAGGCAGACGAATAGGACAGACAGACAGGTGGACAGACAGACAGAAAGACAGATAGCAGATTCGACGACTCTGTCTGTCCATCTGTCTGTCTGTCTATCTATCTATCTATCTATCTATCTGTCCATCTGTCTGTCTATCTATATATCTGTCTGTCTATCTATCTGTCTGTCTGTCTGTCTGTCTGTCTGTCTGTTTGTTTATCTGTCTGCCGGTCTGATCATCTGTCTGTCTGTCCGTCTGTCTGTCTGTCTGTCTGTCTAT
>JAUZSU010015921.1:0-10952 GCA_034780255.1 Parotocinclus maculicauda
CCATTTTTCACAACACTCAGTCAGTACTTCCCTTCACATGTACTGGACGCTCTACAGAATCTGGCCCCACACTGATCCAGTGTAATGCTGCATTCTTTAAGGTGTGTAACCTGCAGCCAGTCAACAATTATGTGTTGCCTTTTGTGGATTTGACAGGTTTTCATCCAGGGAGCTTATTTACCAGTGAAGTATTCAACCCAGTCAGTTTTGTTTCCAACTAAATAACAAAAAGCAGGCTACACAACATGATACAAAAAAATAAAAAAGTGATTTACAAGCTACCTCATTTAATACATTGTGAGCAATAGACAAAGGAAAACAAAGAATCAGTCAAGAGAGTTTTTGCTACACTAATATGCACAATTACCAAAAAACAATAGATTTGTTATTTTTACATTTTAACTATGGAATGATGACAATGACGTGTATTTTTGTCACTCCATAATACACTTTTTCCACTGATCTCCAATCCAATATTTGTGAGCTTTAACTTATACGGTTCAACCTGTTACACTTCTGGAAAAGTGCTATATTGCCTATACTGCCTTTCCTGATCTAATGGCGGCCTAAGAGTTTTGCACAGTGCTGTATAATGTACTGAAGTCCTGAGTAAAAATGGATGAAAATCTAAATCATTTATTTTATTTATTTACAAACCATGAACATTACACTAAACCAGGTTGTTGTGATGAATGCAATCATTGCTGTATATGTATATATTGCATGAAAGCTATTTAATTTAATACATTGCAGTGCTATAAACTCACTTTTAGAGAAGGGTTATAGTCTTTCAGTGGTGGTTAAGGTCAAGTGAAGGAGATTGAAGGAGAATGTACTTTGCTTAGTTTACTCCCATTGGATTATCTGACATAAAATACATCAAATGTGTTAAACAAAGACAAATATGAATTTAGGTTTTGCTGTACTTGTGATTCCCCAACGTTCTGACCATTCCATGAAGCTGTTCCTAAAGCAGTTGTGTCAGATGCACTTTGCACCTTGAGGTTGTTTATAAAAACCTTGTGAATTTTCCCACCCACACACAATCAGTCACATTTGCTGGCGCTTTAG
This sequence comes from Parotocinclus maculicauda, assembly GCA_034780255.1. NCBI lineage: Eukaryota > Metazoa > Chordata > Actinopteri > Siluriformes > Loricariidae > Parotocinclus > Parotocinclus maculicauda. The sequence goes on from JAUZSU010015921.1 coordinate 1,072, forward strand.
ACTCAGCACTCTTGTTGTTGTTGAGGGAAATCTTAAGACAGGAAGAGAAAAAAAGGGAGCTCCCGACATGTGTTTACAGCCAACACGCTGAAATGAATAGTGAGAGAAAAAGAGAGAGGAAGGGCCCTAAGAAACCTGCAGAGCTCTTTGTGAACAATGGAAAGAGGGAAAACATGAGAAATACACTCGGCCAAGAGAGTTCACAGACTTCAAGTGAATGTTCATCTGTACTACATTATACTAAAGTCTTATAGTAAAATGCTCTATAATCAGACATAATATACTGAATCCGATTTTTATAAATAATGTAAGACTATAATAATTACAGTAAGCAGGGGTGTTGTGATTAATATAGCTGTTATAGCACGGTGGCTCGGTGGGTAGCATCGCTGCCTCACAGCAAGAAGGTCCCAGCGTGGAGCGACCTGGGTCCTTTCGGTGTGGAGTCTGCATGTCCTCCTCGTGTTTACTCCGGGTACTCTGGTTTCCTCCCACAGTTCAAAGACAAGCGTGTTAGTTAACCTGGTGTCTCTAAAAGTGTCCCTTAGTGTGTGACTGTGTGTGTGAATATGTGTGTGCCCTATGATGGCGCCCAGAGTTGTCGGGTGGGTACCAGCTGGCCCGTGACCCCGTGTGGATTAAGCAGAAGATAATGGATGGATGGTATATACCTTATAGATAAACATGTACAGTACTTTAAAAGGCTTTAATTGCAGTTGCGTTAAATGACCACGTGAGGCGCCCCATACTTTCTGTGTCTGAAATGTTCTCCTTATCACTATTATCTGTGTTCTGTATACCATAATCTGCACTATTAGTATATAAAAATTTACATTTTAAACTATTTTGGAGACTCCCCGACTGACTGTACTCATTAATGTGCAGCACCAGGTTCTATAACAAACACGGGAGTCCAGTGTAACTGAGCAATGCATAGCACACAAGAAAACAACTAGCACTTGTTGTTTGCTAATACAGATTCCAAGGAATGCATAATTAAATAAAAATTTTGTATTCAAAGCTTATAACTGCAGTAATCAATACTGTGCTTTGAGTTGTATTGAATTGAAATATATATTAAATATATATATATAATAGAAATATATGTATATATAATAAATTAATTTTGTTGAAGATTGTTAACATATATCACTATATAGTGCTTTTTAGAAAGAAAAAATGGTCAGCAGGCAAAAACAAATCAAGCAGTTAAACTGACAGTACTTTTTGACAGCACTATGTAGTTAATAAAATACAATACATATATAAAATGTATTTTTTAGGAAAATATATGAATAAAATGGTTATTGGTTTAAAATTATAATAATTATATTTATTATAAAAGAAATATTTTACACAATTTTACAAGTGTGGTTATGTATTATAATTAGGAACATGATGATCCTGATAATAGTCAAAAGAAAGAAAGATTGAAAGAAAGCAAAAAAAAATGAAGACAGATATGAAAGTAAGTAGTTATGTAGGACGTTTTTACAAGGAACTCTGAAGTATTTACATTTTCATTGAGGATAGGAGAAATAAAATGCTAGTTAAGATTAAACTTTTTACATCCAACATGGTTACTTATTATAATAAAAATGGTTTACAGGTCTAACTATTCTGTGAAAATTGCGAAAGACTGGGCAATGTATCATTACAGCCTGGGTACTCCAGTTTAGGGTCTGGCAATCACATATTTACTCACTCACTTTTACTTATGGCATACTTTAGAGAAACCTGGCCACCTACTGGCATGTAGACAGTATATCTTGAGGTTAAGATTAAACCTAGAGTGGTGCTTAAAAGTGTTTCAAACTATTCTATTTCTGCATAAATAAGATCTAAAACATAATCTGATTTTTACACATTTTCTTTAAAAATTATGACAATCAGGTGAGAGTGGGTGGCATTTTACATTTAAGGATGTATAAAAATCTGATCTTCACAACACATTTCTGAATAATCTCTGATAATCTCAGAAAATGAGTTGTTGATACTCATCAGGCTTGAAAAGTTTCAAACCCTTCTTTTAAGACTTTGGGCTCCACTGGTTCATGCTCAGACAGATTCTGTAAAAATGGAGAAAATTCAAGACTATTCTTATCCTCAAGGTAAGGTCCAAGATCAAGGCATGGAATAGACAGCAAGGTCACAAAGGACCCCAGGGTTACTTCTAAGCAACTAAAGGCCTCTCTCATATTGGTTAAATGCTAATGCACATTAGTCCACCATCAGGAGAACACTGGATTTTAATGGGTGAATGGATTATATATAAATAGAAAGCCACTGCTCTATTAAAAGAACATAGGTTCCCATGTGCACTCTGTTAAAAATCTTTTGGACAAGCCAGGTAGCTATTGGAAAATTTTTTTGTTGATGGACATGATTAAAATAGAACATTCTGTAGTGTTATCATAATAAATAGGTCTGAAAGTCTGAAAGGAAACACCGGAATCTGGCATAAGAATTTTATCTCTGTAAAACATGGTGGTGGTAGATTAAAAATTTGGACTGTTTTGCTGCATCTGGTCCAGAATGGCTTGAATATCAAGCCAGAGGTTTCAGATGCAAGAGAAATGTCACTGTTATAACACTGTTATAATGCTATTAATATAATGTGTTCTTATATTCCTAATATAATATTTCGTGTCACTTAGTATCATCTTTCATGCAACCAGTAAAGCAAGTCACTTTCTAAATCTACTGTAGCAGCACATTAGTATAGCAACAAGGTCTTATTTGGATCATGCAGAATAAAACTATCTAATTGGTCCAACTTGACACATTGATGGTAAACACTTAAATCATCATTAAAGATCTCATATTACTATATACTTTTTCTGCAGGAAACAGCACAGGATGTGGTTAGTAGCTTGCACTCTGTATCTGCTCCTGACTCTTTGGCCCTCAAGTTTGTGCCATACTCTCCTGGCAGTGGGCCCATGTAAGGTCAGCAGAGAAAAGGTGAGTAAAAAGAGCTAATTTCAATTGCTGAAGTAAGACTGTATAGGAAACTGATGCCAACTGATAAGTGCAGTAAGGGAACCCTATAGTGCAAACAATCTATTAATAGTATATGAATATATTGCATATTATTTAACCCAATTTATCCTAATCAGGATAATTCCAAGCCTACCCATTCATTGGGTGCAGGTATAATTGCTCCCTGGATGGAATGTACAGGCCCAGTCTAGAGTCATATGACTTCACTTTTTAGTGTGTGATGCCCAACCCAGTTGGAAATAATTCAAACTCAACATGGTTTATATGTGCTGATTTGAAGTGCAATAAATCCTTTATGTGTAATATCCAATCTAAAATGCAATATCGTCTGTGAATCTGTCTCGTGTTTTATGGTGTATTCTATATTTTATTGTAAGGCGGCATTTTCTTCTGTTGTTCCACACAATGTGAGAATTATACTACTGGCATTAGCTTGGAATGTTAGTTACAGAATTGTGTCTAATACAGAGGCAATAAACTTTGAAACGTATCAAAAGGCACTGCTTGGTACTCCAAACCAAGTCTCTGTTGTAACAGGGTATGAATTCATATCTATATTTCAGTATGTAAATGCATCTGTACATGTTTCTGAACTGATTTAAGGTCTGATATGTACCAGAATATAGTCCATGGCATTGACTCACCACAGTTATTCATCATTCAAGATTTTTGGTAACTTATAGCAAAAACTGAAAAGTAGATACATCAAATGTTTCCTCCCAAACTACATGTAGATCTGTGTCTCAACCAATAGTTTTAACATTCAACCACAAGCTATTCCGGTATAAAATATTAAATATCAGTTCTGGAAGGCTACAGGTTATTAGCTCATTGGCATATATATTGACATTAGCATATATTTACCTGGTTTTTTATTTCCAGCTCCTATAAAATTCAAACTGGCTAAATAAAAATGTGGTGGCAATAAGACAAAATCTCAAAGGATTAAACAATGTGTTAAGCATATTGTGAATATTACATTTTTCATTACATTTTAAAAAGGTTTATTAATCATAATCAAGCCATTTAACTCCATGACTGAAAGACCATGCTTTATCTTCTCAGGCTACATTTAACTGCAGCAGGATGAACCTCACATCATTACCACAGCATGTATGGCCAAATGTGACTGAGCTGGATCTCTCAGGGAACCTCTTAAATTTAGCACATGCTAAGTCCCTAAAGAAACTGTGGCGCTTCAGCAGCTTGACCAAGCTCAATCTATCAGGAAACTACCTCCCTCTACTGGTAAAGCAGCACGTCTACCATCTCCCCTCTCTGGAAATCCTGGATCTCAGTGGGTGCAGGTTGGCTGCAGTTGAGACTGCTGCTCTGTGGAGTTTCCCCAGGTTGCAAAAACTCTATCTAGACAACAATGATCTTAAATGGATTCAGGATGCAGATATCAACAACGATTTTCAACGTAGTGGCAGATCTGATGAGAAAGAGCGTATTGGACCAAGAAATTATAAGAAAAGATATTCTGGTGATGGTGAGCCTTTTGTCTTGCTTTAATTTGCCAGATCTTGTCATGAAAACTGCTACTGCTACTGCATTTCAGTCATGGGTTTAAATACTTAACAATCTTTTCCTTCTGTTGTCGTAGATGTTATCAAGGTCAACCCCAATCCTTTTCAACGTAAACTTCTGACAGCACCCGCAATAAATACGAATGTTAGTGACATAAGGAGCAACATAACTGGTTGGTCTCTTATGATTATACTGTTTTTGTTGTTTGTTGTGGAACGATTCATCGTGAACATTGCGTAATTCTCTTTTTTTCTGTATTCTGTTACAACCATCCACAGACAATCTTGGAACCAAACCTGCAGAAGGTTGGAAATACCTTGTGGCAGTGCTGGTGATAGCCATAAGCCTCTCTGTGCTCATCGCTGTTGGGGCAAAATGTAAGCTTTTCCACGAGTATTTGGCCAGCTACAGGCATTCGAGGCTCGGTGAGGGAGACGGGGCAAGTCAGTGCGACCCTGCTGCCTTTGATGTGGGATTCTCAGGCCATCGAACCTCAGGCAATGGCCCACATTTAGACGTAGGTGCCAGGGACATGATGGAAGAGGACGATGATGGGTTCATTGAGGATAACTACATTCAGGCATCTGAGCAAGAAAGAGCAAAGAGAGATGCTGAAGACTGGCAGCATGAAGAGGAGGAGGAGGAAATGGAAGAAATTGAGGAGTTTAGCATTGGATAAACACGAATTTCAAAGGGAGAAGATGGTAAAAGGTTTTTGTCAGTGAGCACAAAAGTGTGTTAAAGACAAGACTGAGATACAGGCCAGAGATCGCTTTGTAATGTGCTTTAGGTATCATCAGTAAAAAGCCAGCAAGACATTCTACTTGTGGACTAAAATGGATGTATATTTTAAGTTTAATGTAAGTCTGAATTAAGCTACAACTTTATCTTTTAAAAGCTCAGTTAAAGTCAGACCAAAGTGAACCTTTGGTGGATAACACTGGACACTAGACCTCTTGTGCTATAGCAACGATTTGCCTGCCTTTACCATTAATTGTATTGTTGTGTAATGATCTGTGTACACTCCAACACTTAATTTTCTCAACTTTAAGTTTTCAACTTCTTTTTTAGTTTAACCAAATAAACGAACTACATTTTTGCACAAATCTTGTAACACGACCATCGTGTAGCGATGCAGCACTAAACAATAAAACAATAGCCTACCCTGCTAAAAAAACAAGCATTGACCAGCATCAGATCCATGCTGGTCTAAGATGGTGTAGTGCTGGTTTTGCTGGTTGACCAGTATAAACTTGCTGGCAAAGCTGGTTGCCCAGTATGATCATGTGCAACCAGCATGTGCCTGTCACCAGCACACCCAGAAAAGACCAGCATGCACTGCTCACAACCATCCAAGAACCAGCAAAGACCAGTATGCTAAATATTTAGATGGTGAAGGAACTCCAGTCTAGAATGGCTGATCTCCAGTACAGTTCAATTCTCAAATAATCCCATTAAACCTCCTGATTAAGTGGTAAGTTGAATAAGGTGTCTGCGTTTCCTCTGTGTTCTTTCCTTTTTTGTAAGGTTCGTGAGGTGGTCTGTTGCCTATCCATGAACACACCTGGCCGGCAGGGGGCACTATTGCATTATTACTATTAGTATGTTACTATCAGGCCACTTTCTGTACAAAAGAAGGATTAGAAAAGTTAGACAGAACTAAATAGACACAGGTGTTTGCTCACCTGTGAGAGGGGTTTCGAAGGTTTGTCACTAAGTGGGTGCTGATGATGATTCTGGTTATTCCTCGAGTTTCTTCCAGAAATGTTCCTACTGTTCATGGGCCTCTGTGAGCTGAAGCCACAATCTGAAGGCTGAAGGTTGAGATGTGAATAGCAGTGAGAGAGCAAATCTTTTGAGCCTGGCCCTTGTCTTTTCAAGCCTGGGCTGCGTTTTGGCCCTACGTTCCCTGAGCAGGACGCCTCTTCATTATCGGAACAATCTTCTTGATCGGAAATAGTGAAGTTGACGTGGTCGCTCAGGGCACGGAAGTGCTCTGCGTTAAGGCTCCGGCTGCGTGGACGAGGATTGGGCTCCCACAGATCGCTGCTCCAGCGACTAGCCAGCCTACTCTGCTGAGGACTGCTGAACAGCATCCAGTACGGAGGGCATGTCGCTGCCACCCCAGAGAGTGGACTGGGGTTTGGTGAGGAGTAGCCACCCTGCAGGCCAGTCAGAACCCAGCTCTCCAGATTAAACACATACTGTAAAAAACACAATGAGGGAGCTTTGAATTATCACCAACACGCCACGTTTTAGGTCATAGATTGACCTTATTTTGGTATGATACCATGATACCCATGGAAGAATTCAGCTAAAAATCATCCATTGCACTGTAGGCAAAGGTCGGTCATGTTCCCCAAGAACCCTCACACAGCCAACTGTACCTGCACGTGGTGACTGACCTGGAATGCACAGCTGGGACTCGAACCCAGGCCTCCGCTGTATTACATTACTCGATCCCATTTTATACTGATATTAAACTTGATATGTTGTATATATTCATAAATATCCTCAAATGCCTTATAAAAGACGTTCACCATAACTGAATTCCAGCTGTTTGAAACGACTTTGTGCTTAGTGATCACAGCTGAAACTTTACCATCCATCACTGAAATAATATTTGAAATATCTCAGACGGTTGATGTTTCCAGGGTTTGAAATGTGGGATGAAGTAAATTAAGCCATATCCTGTTGGAATTCTATCAAAACGCCTGTGTACGTAGCACAGTTTGGAGGTAATGCAAGGTGATGTCATCCATTGGACATGGTCTGTATTTCGTTCTGATCAATCAGAGATCCTACACGTACAGTCCTGCAGTTTTACCATACATTCACATTCATACCGGCTTCTGCATTAAGTACGGCCTTTTCCATAAAAGGACCTTATAAGCTTTGAGATCCAATAACAGCAGCCAGTGGCGCTCCATCTCACGTTGGCATGTCGGGCGGTTGGCACTCAGTCCAAACGGATCAACAATGCTATCTGATGTAGTGTTCTGCCAAAAAAACATTTTTACGGAGACTTATTTTGTCGTGTTGATCTGAACTGCATGTTCTGCCCATTCGCTTTAAACAAACTGTTCACAAAAGCGAGTTGGCAGCCTTGATGATGGAAGGTCTCTAAGGGAAGGAGAACATTGCTCCGGCTGGTCGTCAGCACATGCTGTATAATTTGCCTGTGCTTTGCCAGGACGGTGCTGCTGCTTATTGGTGCTTAGTGATGATTTAATAAAGAAAGCAAACAGATTGAGACAGCAGATGTTTGGGTTCAATCCCTCTGATCCAATAACGTCTTTTGAGAAATCCGAGTCTAGAGTGAAGACCTAATTTGGTGATCATCTAATTTGGAATATCATAGATTTTAAAGAATCTCTGTTGGTTGATAATACGAACTTCAGAATAGTTTACACATACCTGTCAACCACACTAAGTGTCAAATGACACCAGCATACCTAATCAGCTGTCACAATTGGTTTGGTTTTATACAAGAGCTTCCAAAAATACTGGGTTTGACCACAAAATAAACAGCAACCCTTGTCGAGGATCTTTTTTAGAAGAAGCAGAAATTCTTAAGGTGCACCAAAGTTTGTCCAACCTCAGTTTCGTGGAGGATCTTCAGGTAATCTGGCACTGTGATTGTCGGAGCTGTGACAAGTTCCATCTCCTCTTTGACCTCCCCTAAAGTCTTAAAGGGGATTTTGAAGGTCACTTCATCCAGAAAAGCCATTATGCTTCTGTTAGAAACAAAAAATAAGTTTATTTTATTGATGAACTGCTTGTATTGCATCTTTAAATTGTCTAATATTCATTAGAAAATGCAGTCCTGGATGCAGACTAATAAGTGATTAGCCAGTTCTGGAGCTCACTTGTCATTCTCATCGACCCACATAATCTTGTGGACATCTGGCTGCCAGTAAATACCCAGAATTGCATTGTTTGCCCACCTTTGGCCCTGAACAGACATTAACTATGGTAAATCCTAAGCGAGATCATATGGCCCACAGTCTGACTGCTGCAATGAACCATTTTTGTGGCCCACAACACACTTGCCATTGCCATAACTGACCCACAAGTGGTTAAACCAAGCCATGTTAGGCCATAACTGTCTGCTCTTTGGATCAGCTGGTCATTATAAGATCACATCAGACCTTCGTCACAAAGCCTGTGATCTTCACTGAGCAATCTGTTCAGCCCAGGATTCCTGGCGTGTTTTCGAAACTACCAGAAGCAGATGGTTTTAGACTTGGAAACAGGCCTGGCGCTAAGCTGCCAGATGCTCAGTAAGGTCTAAACTGTTTTCCTTATAAAGAAGGCCAGAAAAAGTAAGGTTCAAGAAGTCAGATCTCCAAGAGAACTGAAATGATTTACTGTATACAAAAGCAAACTCTGAATCCAGATCAAACCCATGAGATCACCCACAGGATCTAAAGTTTCACAAGGTCTATAAAGGTGGTCTATTAAAAAAAGAACTTCTTATCCAAACCAGTTATTCAAACCCACTTCATTATTCCAGTGTATCCAGTATGGATACTGGTTGGCTGTTTTTTAACAATCCTGATCTGGTGTTGGTGTAGCTTGCTGGTTAAACTGGTTAACCAGTAAGCCACCATAACACTAAAACCATTCACCCAGTGATGGGGCATGGACAGGATCAGATTGTCCAGCAGTTCTTAGTCCCTAATTTTGTGAGCAGTGTATTTAGAGTGCTGTTTGTGTGTGTATAGTGTTTAAAAGTTCAGAATTATATTCTTTATTTCTATGTTCCGGACTGTTTACTTCGCTAGCTAAATCGCTAGCTACCCAGGCGTATTTTTCGGACGTTACAGGAGCAGATTCACGTTGCCGTGGTTACAGGGACGTCATCCCCTGGTGGGTTTCGTTTTTGGAATTGTGGGTAGTGTAGTGTAACACGGGGAGTTGATTTTTTTTTATTTTTAAAGAAGCGCTGTATAATGAAGTTGAGGCCGATTACTAGAATAAACATTATCAACTCAAATTATTCTCTGTAGTGAAAAAAAAACGATTTTTACTTGCTTGCTTGTTGTTTTGAACTTGGTTTGAAATGCTTTCTGCTTATTTTATAAAGAATAAATGATTCTTTTCAAATAGGCCACTTTGTATCGACACTATTTCACCAGAACATAAACGATCATCTCTCGTATTAGGACTCAAAAATAATTTATAGATAACATTACGCGCAAAAGCCTTACAATCAGCCTTGGACACACCGTGACACTTTGCAATTAGCCTGTTCGTTAGCATAAATTGGAACGCTTGCTGATGAAAAGGCGGCTCGGTGGGTAGCACTGCTGCCTCACAGCAAGAAGGTCAATCCCAGGGTGGAG
>JAUZSU010015932.1:0-10951 GCA_034780255.1 Parotocinclus maculicauda
TACTAGATAAATATTCCAGGTGGTTTATTCTACAGGGTACTAGATAAATATTCCAGGTGGTTTATTCTACAAGGTACTAGATAAATATTCCAGGTGGTTTATTCTACAGGGTACTAGATAAATATTCCAGGTGGTTTATTCTACAAGGTACAAGATAAATATTCCAGGTGGTTTATTCTACAAGGTACTAGATACATATTTCAGGTGGTTTATTCTACAGGGTATTAGATAAATATTCTATGTGGTTTATTCTACAAGGTACTAGATAAATATTCTAGGTGGTTTATTCTACAGGGTACTAGACAAATATTACAGGTGGTTTATTGTACAGGGTACTAGATAAATATTCTAGGTGACAAATATTCTACAGAGTACTAGATAAATATTCTAGGTGACAAATATTCTACAGAGTACTAGTCCATCACAATGCATTAGTGAGTATGAATTTTATTTGCATACCTTGTCCCCAGGGGCTGAAGTCTCAATCTAGGATCAAGATGAACATTGTCAGATGTCCTCCGGTCACCATGGTCCTTATCCGCAGACCAGACCTCCGATACCAGCTCGGCTTCAGTGTACAGAATGGAATTGTGGGTAACTTTGGACTGATAGCTTGATGTATGGAGAATCTAGAGGGTTTATCACTGCCACTAAGGCTTGTGTGAGGACATGCTGTGCTAAATTGACTAAAAAACAAATTGTTAGGCGAATTTCTAAGGTTTTCAGACTCGATCTGGAAGGTTCTAAGCTGCACCTTATCCAGGAGCTGCAACAATCATGTACAGTTCTGCTAAATCTTACTTTTAATAATGTCAGTGAAACCTAGTGGTGCCTATCTGCCTGTTAACTGTGGAGTGAATAAGGCTTTGCTTCTTTAATGTGAATAATCTTTCGTTTATCACCACCACATTGTTTCACTTAGAGCTATGTGCTACAAAATAAAGAATCTTATAATGATAAACTGAATAAATTAAGTTAAAGCTATGGATAGAAACAAGAAGTCAATCTGAATACCTGACAAAAATGATGGAATCACCACACTTGTAGGATGTTCACTCAGCTATCTGTCATTGCTAAGTAGTAAATAAACAATCACGGATAAAACAATTTCTGTCTAATAGCTGCACACTTAAATTACATTATTTTAATTAATATCCATCTTGAAGGAGAAAAAAGTTTATAAGCACTAAATTTTCGCTGCAAAATTATTTTTTAGAAATAAGGTGAATATAAAATATTTCTAATATAAGAAATATTATGAATATTATGAATTTTTAAGGTATGCTTTATATAATAAGAATGTTAGTAATTGTAGTTGTTAATAATTCATTGTTGTAATTGAATTTCTATGAAAAAAGGGAATTTGGTTCCCAACTTTGTTTTATTTTATGCACTATGTTCTAACATTTAAACTTTAAATGCTTTTTGGGACATGGTGCATGTTTATTAACATTTATGTCATTTAGCAGATGCCCTTATAGAGCAACTTACAGTGAATACAGTCTTACAATCTAAGCAATTGTGGGTTAAGGGCCTTGCTTAGGGACCCAACTGTGGCAAAGGGGGATTTGACCCTGGACCTTCTGAACCATAGGCCAGTACCTTTAACCACAAGGCCACTATTTAATTTCAGATCTGCAGTCTGATGAGGGGAGGTATAGCTGAGAGGGGCGGAGTCAGAGTTGGTCACCGCATCATCGAGATCAACGGGCAAAGTGTGGTGGCGACGCCTCATGAGAAAATTGTTCATATTCTCTCCAATGCAGTAGGAGAGGTAAATGATCACTTCCACTTCACACGCACTTACATAATACCAGTATTTTTATGTTTTATAATTTTGTGCATTTTATAGATTCTTCTATTACAATTAGCCAAATTTGAACATCATTACAGAATTGTGAGTTAAGGATCATTGCATTGTATTGCTCACCTTAACCGCTGAGCGACTGCACTCACACAGATGTTACTTTTGAAGTGGTAGTTACACATTTTCTAATAAGTTATCAAAGATATAAGGAAGGTAGTTAATTTTGAAAACTAGCAAGCTAGTTATTGCACAGTTACCTTAAACTACATTAGGCTAAATAACAATCCCAAACAGAAACACTAGTACTAAGAATATTTGGGTGGGTGATGAGTGGTTTGAATGAATAAATTGTTAATTTTTCTGTTAACAATTTTCCTTAAAAAATACATTATGAAATACATTTTAACAAAATAAGTTTTTGATTAATCTAAAGGAAAACCTAGTTTACATTTAAATAATGTTATTAAAATTAATGGCCACTAAAATTAATTATTATTAGGTAATTTGTTAATTAATTAGATTAGTGGATTGAGACAATGACACATTAGAGTAAGAAAATCAAAATGTGTAGATTGCACCACCTGACATTTAACATAAAACAAAACTATACAATTGTCAAAGCCATAAGTTGTATACTTACCATTGTTGCCATTTGATTATTTCCACTTACCATACATGATGTGGCGGTGTGTTATGCTTGGTATGAGTGCATCAGACATAGCAGTGCTGCTGGAGATTTCAAACCCCTCAGTGCTGGAATGAAAATAGTCTGCCAACCAAAAATGTCCAGCCACTAACGTCCTGTGAGAACTGATGGATTAGAGGATGACTAACAGAAACTGTGCCACAACACGTGACAGCTGTCTCTAACTTTACATCTACAAGATAGAGCAATGGTAGATGTGTCTAACAGAGTGCACAGTGAGGAAACACAGTGGTTTAAAAACTCCAGCAGCACTGCTGTGTGTGATCCACTAGTACCAGCAAAACAACATTATTACACACCACCACATCAGTGTTACAGCAGTGCTAAGGAGGATCCTCCACCCCGAATACTACCTGATCTGTGCTGATCCTATGGGGGTCCTGACCATTAGAGAACAGAGTAAAGGGGACGAAGGCTTGGTTATTTGTTTATTTAATGTCACATGAGCATCAATGGCTATTCACAAGAGCAAGAGCAATATCACGTCAATACTTTTAGGAAAATGTGTTTTTGTAGTTCCAGTGCATCTGACAAGACATTTTTTTCCCATCAAGTGCACACTTATGAAATATAACATAAATACTGAGCAGCCAGTAGCTAAAAATTAATTCATTCATTTACTTTCTATCCTATCTATCTCTTTCAATCGTGTAATCTTGGACAGGGCTGTGGGACAGTAGGTGCCTAGCCGGGAGCATAGGGCAAACTAGACAGGGCAACAGTCGATTGGAGGGCAAACACACTATGGCCACTTCAGCGTAACAGTCGCTAAGGCCAGACTTTTTTTATTGCTTGTTTCGCGGATCTGCCGAGGATCATATTTGAAGAATACAAAAAAATATATAATTTTTTTGTGGTATTTCTCGGATCCGCCGCAGCACCAATGGTTGAAATGAAAAAAAAAAAAAGCGCTTTAGCTTTTTCCACCCTCTGGTGCAGAGCCAACGGTTTACTTCTGTTCATTTAATTTTTCCAGATTCACTTTAATTTAATTGTAGGTTAAATTAATTTTATTTTTAAATAAAAATTAATTTTTTATTTCTTCCCACTTCCTTGTATTGATTCCACATAGTCCTCGAGAAATTGAAAAGTGCTGAAAAGTAAATTTTATTTATTTATTTTCCTCCCTCCTCAGTAGATTCTTAAGTAGAAACATCCGAGGAACAAGCAATTAAAGTCTGGCCGAACCACCGGTTTTGAAAGCGAAACACGTAACTGAGGTGACATTTTTTTCCTCCCCTTTCTCTCAGATCCATATGAAGACCATGCCTGCTGCCATGTACCGCCTGCTGACCGCCCAGGAGCAGCCCGTCTACATCTGAACCTGCTACAGCCACCTTTACCTGTTTTGCTTCACCTCAGTATTTGTGATTGTTTACAGATTTATACACTAGGTGTAAGCTTTCTTTCTCTCAGAATGTGACCTGCCTTAATCTTGTCCTTACTGACTGAACAGGTCTGTATGGCTCTACAGTGCTGCATGAACTCGACACATTTCACTCAGAAATGCGAACAGTGAAGGAAAGCCATTTTGGAGCAGCTAGCAGGTTTACTAATGCTAACTGGCTCTACTGGATTTAAAAGAACACTACAAACGCTAGCTTGTTTGGTAGAATTATTCAAAAGCTGTCCTGATATTATGAGATATACACGTTTGTGAGCACAGAAAAAGGAAAGGCAATTAGCATACACACTCAACACAGAGCCACCATGCTATGCTACACATTACATTACTCCAGCAACCAAAGACTATATACTGAAATGATATACAATCTCAACACTGGACCTGAACTAAAGTGGAGGAAAGTAATTAGCACTGCTATAATGTCTGTACGATATTAAATGTTATTATTATGAGCACAGATATAATCTATTAAGAAACCTAAGCTGTTCAATAAAGGTAAACTGATTTAGCGCTTTTGTTTGGTTTTATTCAAAGGTAAAAATGTCCACATTTACAGGGTGATCACAAACGTAGAAATAGAATGGACCTTATAAATCATGATAGTTTTTACAAATTCATAGAAGTCAAGGATTATACAGTATATAAGGTATAATGCATTAACACAATAAGGTACCTCTCCCAAAAGATTTCAATCAGGAACACAAGGTTAAGGCAGCTGAACTGAATTCTCACGATCGCAGTAATAAAGTTCATCCCATATTTACCTCAGTATTTTAAAAAGCCATCATTCGCGTCCTGTCAAGCGTTGCCAGTTCATTAGATAACGCCTGTCTTCTACTTACACTCATTAGCTATCAGTTACCATATGTGTTCTCAATATATAATTAATGTCTGAAGCCCAATATATTATTTGGTGTCAGTCCAAGTGTATCAGATGCATTTAACAAGAGCCTTATTATTGCAGAGTATCTATAAATTGTGTTCCACTTGAACTTTGTTAATAGGTGCATTGAAGTCGCCTCACCCACAGGGCTTAAACTGATTTAGTGTAATGCGGATAAAGCCCGAGCTCCTTGTGCTTCATATAAAAAAGCCTATCATGTACTCTAGTACATACACCCTGTTCTACAAATACATCTTGGCCAGTTTGTTAGTCATATCTACATTTTTTAATCTCCTTGAATGTTAATCCTCTAGTATGTCAGTCCTGTCCGTTTCATAGTGGGTGGATAGTTCTCAATCTAGGAATGACTTTGAAACGTTAAAAAACACAAATCAATGCTGCAACAGAAACCCTGTCCTTGTGGTATGAATTGTGGAAAGTCACAGACTTTTAAAAATTCCCATCTGTAATATTTTTGCTGGATTGTAACCTGTTATTTTAACAGAAGGCTCAAGTGACAGCACTGCTAAGCTGTGTGTTTTTGTCTGAAGTCTCACATTCTTCTCTTTACTGTGACACTTTCATAGTCAATCCAAAATGCACACAAAGTAACAAATACTGTAACATACTGCTCACAAAAATTAGGGTATATTTCCATATGAAATGCCCACGACGAAATATCCCCTAATCATTTGTGAGCAGTGGACATTTAGTATGCATTTAGCATGCAGTTTGGGTTGCAGCCATTAAGTTTTTTTTCAAAACCATTGCGGGGGTGTTCTATGCCAAAGTTCAAAAGGCATGTCGGTCTGTTGCAGGGCACCATAACAACACTAACCAAAATTCACATTCAAAGCCCAATGCAGGATTCGGATCCAGGCCCTCAGGACATACTGTTTCCAGCAGCTAGCTTTGACCCCAAAGGCCACAGGGGAAGTATTACATATTTATGTGTTTGCTGAGTTTTTAAATGTTCCCATATTAATGAGGAAAAGATCAAGTAGCACAATGCACCAACACACCACAAAATATTTACTCAGTAAGATTAATGGAGAGGGCTGGACTACAGTAACCAACTGTGTGCCTACAAAAAGCACCTATATGGTAAATGGAGCCTGTAAAGTGAGTAAGTGTAAGTAAGAGAGAGGTGTCAATAACAAAGCAAATAAACGCAGATCCAAAGTCGTAACAAAATTTGGGACATTACATGAAAAACACAGATGGTTTTGTATAAAACTGATACCAATATAAAAAAGCAATTATCATTATCATTTTATTACTGTGAGTGGGAATCTGCTACTTTTCCATAGTCCTCCACATGACCTTAATTGGTGGATTTGTTTAATTAGTTGAAGCCCTGTGAATGTGCGAGACCAGCAAGAAAACACTGCACAAGAACTTTGCCTTAATCCTGCAACACACACGGCATGGAACACTAAGACCTCCAGTCAAATGGATCATGGTCCTAGAGTTCAGTGTCGTTATATTTCTGGGCGCTGTAGCCTCTGCGAATTTGTTCAGCCTCTTCAGCAGTGCCCCGGTAAGAGGGACGGGCCTCTGGGTTTGAGCTGGAACTGGAGTTAGAAGAGCTTATAAAGATGTGAACACAACAAGATATTCATAGTTACATATAACAACAAACTCATAATAGAAGTGAACTCACCCAATAGGCTGCGGCCTTTGAGCGTTGGATTTTGGTTTAATAGGGACAGCGTAAATGTCTGGATGCCGCTGAGAGATTTCCAACTGCAGACAGAAGGTTTCCAGATGAATCACAGCAAGCATGTTCAGTGCTAATTTCATATTTTCTTCTACAATATAATGCCCTGCAAAAATCGTATATATCTGGACAGCTTGACCTGACCTGAATCCAAGTTTGAAATTTTGGGTCCAAATGGTCAACAATGTGTTACATACGGCCACCATACCATTCCAAAAACAACAAATCTAATGGTGGCCTAAGACTTTTGGTCTGAGCCTTATGACTACACATCAAAGCAATTTCAAACAAAGATTTTGTCCAATTTGTGTTATGTCTTTGAGCTGCATTATTTAAAAACAAAGGGCTCCAGTGAAACAGTTGAAATAAAAATAGCTTTAGGAAAAAAATCAGTCCGTTATCCAGCCATAGTGCACTGCTGGGACTCGATTGGGAGTCCGGAGTCTATGCCAGTAGTCACTGGGTGCAGGTGGAAGTGCATCCTGAATGGTGTGCCAGTCCATTAAAGGTCTGGTACTGATGTGTATCCCATGATCACTTTGCTTTGACATGGCCAAACACTGTGGTATCCTAGCGGTAAAGGTACTGGACTCTGGACCAGAAGGTTCAGGGTTCAAATCACACCTCTGCCAAGCTGCCACAGTTGGGCCCTTAGGAAAGGCCTTTAACCCACAATTGCTTGGGTTGTAAGATTGTATAAGTTGTAAGTCGCTTTGGATAAGGGCGTCTGCTAAATGCCATAAATGTAAATGTGCTCAACCTGACTAGAATGTAACTTGTACCCAAATCTCCACAGTGGTGGAGGATATTCTTTGACTTCTGCACCACCTGAACAACTACTATTTTCTTTGCTGAGTAATACTGTACCTTGTTAGTATTCTAGAGGCAAGAACAATATCTGGTGTAAACTCAAAAAGCAAAATGCTGCAGGTTATTGAGATCATGGACCGTGTTTTTATTTACTGTGCAATTCTACTATGTTTCTGGTTCCTGCATTGTTATTAGAATATTTAAATAATTATACAAGTATTTAAACTAAAGCATAACTGTTTTCCTCTCATTTATTTGGAAAGTGAAGCATCATATTGTCTCACATACTTTGCACAGTTACAATATTTGATTAAGAATGTAGGCGTGCATGCCAAGCACTAACCCGAGCATGTTCAGCCTCCTGCAGTTCCAGCATTCTCTGAGTTCGAGCCACGTGATCCATCTTCTCAAATGCTTTGATCTTGCCCTGTAGGGAGCGGTTAGAAAAATCCTCTTGGCCTGAGGGTGGCTCCTGAGCTTGGGTGTTTCGACCCAGGAAACTGGGCTTCTGGGCTACGGGTGGTGGAGCAGGTCTGTAACTGGGGGCAACGTCACTGCTCACTGTGCTAGTAGAGTGTGTCCGGGCCTGTAACAAACAGAGAACAGCAGCTTGCAGTATTCAGATATTAGAGTGTGCATATGCAACAGCACAAACTACGCAATAATCTAGGATGAGGGGAAAAAAGAAGGGCCGGGTTACCTTAGGGGGTTCTGGGACGAAAGAGGGAGGGGGGCTGGGGTCTCGCAGCACTTCTCTGCTGCCTGCCCGTTTCATTCGGGGCACTGGGGCAGGTCTCTGAGTGCAAGGAGGTAAACAAGGGAGACACTACCAGTAAGCATGTGCTGACAGATTTCAACATTCATTCAACGGATGGGTAAAGTGACAACCTGAAATCCTGAATGAAGCTTAACAATACTGGTACACGGAAGATCATCCAGATGAAACAGAGACTCAACAAAGTATGTAGAGAAATAGACTGACTACAGTCTGTAATTGTAAAACTACAAAGTGATTCTATATGATAAGTGGAACTGATCAAATGGATAAGTATATAAACAAGGGGTGTACCTTATAAAGTGGTCAAGAGTGGATATTGAATTTCACCAAAGTGAATTAACAGTCTGAACACACCACGCTTAAATGTGATTAAGGGGGGAAACTTCCTTTGTAGTCATAAAGCAATCTCCTGTGGTGGAGAACACGTATATATTTCCTCATCCCTTCTTACCCTAACACCACCATCACTCTGGAAGAGAGTCAATCTGGATTCATCAGACCACATATTAATTTCCTTGCAATGTGCATGTGGACATGTTCTTACTCTCACTAATAAACATAGCTGTGAATTCTGCTAATTCTGCTACTCTAATGGCTGATTGTTGTGCCTCACCTCATCAGGCAGCACAGGCTCTGAGGAGCGGCTGGTCCCTGAAACATGCGGCTCATCAGTGGGCTCATCCAGCTCATTATCTGTGTATGCTCCTCCCTCATCCGCCGTGTCATCATAGTCACTGGCCAGGCGGCTGTCCATGCTCAGGTAATCAGCACTCATTGCTGACAAATAGGACATGCGGTCATCTTGAAGGTCCAGGTCCTCCTCAGTGCCGTCCAGCTAACGATGACAACCATGGTGTTATCATGATTTAATACAACTACAGAAACAATAAACAGCTTCATCATAAGTGCTTCATGTCTTACTTTGCTCTCACAAACCCACACAGCTTTGTTCTGCTGCTCACGAATGGTATCCTTCAGACTGCCGTACCATGCGTCATGAGCAGAGTTCAGGTCCACAGAGGCTGTATAGAAAAACATCATATATACTGTTTATATAAGGTTTACAGATTCTTTACACTGCAAATCCATTTGAGATATGACAAACTGACCAGTGAAGAGGTGTGAGCACGTCTTCCTCAGTTTAACAGCTTGCTCGTAGAGTTTGCGAGAGCTGCGGTTAGAGCCTGAGATCAAGCGGTTTCTCATAGTCTTCACCCCCTGTTTGCTGTCTGGGTTGAGGAAGACTACGATGGGATACCACTGGGTGTAGTTTAGGGTGTCTACAGCCTTGGGCGTGACGTCGAGCAGGGCATGCCTATCCTATCAGAGAGGAATTGAAAGGTGATGTTTGAAAATAGGGCCGCTTTAGGGGGAATGTATTTAGGGTGTGTGTATGAAGAGGGTCAATATAGGGGGGATGTCTATATGGGGGAGACTAACTTTTGAATTTTCTGTAGTTCATTACGATATAAAGCATCAAAATTCCACTCAATTTCGCTAACTATAAAATTACATAAAACAGTCAAATTAATTAAAAAAATATGATACTTGATAATTTATTTACCCAATGTTACATGTCTATGAGTCACAACAGGAAAGTGAGCCACTAGGCTTAGCAGTGGATTTGAAGGGTCAGGTGTTTTCAACCAATTGGAAGACAATTAGGTCTACGTGGACATCCTGTTATATTTAATGAATGGGGATCTATCAAATTTTGATCTGTACAACACATTTGTAGAAGCGCACTATCACACAAACACAGAAGGTTTTTAGAAAAAGGGCTGTTGCTGAACCTCAGTCTGGAAAAGGTTACAAACCATCTCTAAAGTGTGGAAAAACCACAATAAGGTTTTTTTTTAAAGACTATGCTACCTAGGAGACTTTGACCAACATATAATACTTTTCGCTCCAAGAGCAAAGTAAGTGATCCTCTACAAGGTCACAAAAGAACCTAGGGTAACTTCTAAGCAACTAAAGAGAGACCTCTTACAGGGTCCACCCATTAGGAGAACACTGAACCACAATGGTATACACTTCAGAGCAACTGCTCTTCTAAAAAAGCACTACTGCCTGTTTACAGACAAGCCAGAAGGCCATTAAACAAATGTTTTGTGATGGATGAGAAAAATGAACACACTGGTTTAATTGGAAAGCATTACGTATTGAGTTTGGAAAAACATAATTCCAGCACCTTATTCTATTTATGAAACATGCTGGCAAGAATGTCCTGGCTTGGACCTTTGTTAAAGGATGAATTTATGTTTAAAGAAGAAATATGGTTCACATTTTGAAATGTTGAGTAGTTAAAAAGTGAGCAGGTTATGCAAGGAAACCCTTCAACATCCCAAAAAAGCTGTTTTATATAAAGGAATGAGATACAATTTCTCCAGACCAACAGGCAGGACTGGACAGTTACCAGAAACACACAGTTGCAGCTTAACACATACTGAAATCAAAAGTTCCCAGTTTTCTTTATATGGTTTTCTTTGTCTAGTTTTAGGACTTGTGACAATGATCAGATGTATGGCCATTTTATTTTAACTCAATTTAACTTAATTTCAACATAGAAAATTAAAGCGACACTGTAGTTTACTGAGTTTACCTGTTCAATGATCTGCTGGACTGTATTCAGTCTGACCACTCCTGAGGATTTCTCTGATCCTGCATCCTTGGGTTCTCTCTCTGTGAACCCACACAAACAATAATCAGTACACCTGCACAGTCAGCAAAGGAAGATCTATCAATCCACACTCACACACACTCACACACACTCACACACACTCACACACACTCACACACACTCACACACACTCACACACACCCACACACACTCACACACACA
>JAUZSU010015943.1:0-10950 GCA_034780255.1 Parotocinclus maculicauda
CATTATTCAACAGATAAATGGGTTTTACTCTGACAACAGTAGTTATAACTAATATTCCTAGCAAAATAGCTCAAACTGAAAAAGCTTAGTCTTTGGATGAGAAATGTTTGAGCTCATACTAAGACTCATCTTTAGTAAATGTGTGTTATTTTGGCAAATCTGAGCATAATATAAGACTTTACTGAGATCTGTACTAAAACTCAAGAGGAGATATATGTGAGATTACTGAGACCTTTATCTCAGGAGACGCATTTGAGCAGCAGGAGACTCTGTCTGCTAAAGTCTCCTTTGTCTTTCCACCTGAACTCATTGTTGTCTAGGAGAAACTACAGAGATAATAAGGAGATCTTCTTTTTGATTTTTGTTCCTCTGGGGTATTAGAACAGCATTTTTATCACAGCCTAAACCAAACAGCGCTTTGACTACATATTATTTATTCTACACAAATATTCATAGGTTAATACCCATTTCTCAACTGTGAATAAATCAGATTTTGATTCCAGACACCCTAAAGCATTTACAGTCTAGCCTGGCATAGTTTTTATCACCCAGATGTGCCATGTTTATGTCCTGAAAATGATACACAGTCTCAGGCAGGGAGTGAATAAGCAATTCCTACATCATAGTGAAGTCTGTGGCTGTTCCATACACTGCTCAAAAGGGGGATAGTTCATTTTTGAGAGCAGTAAATATAAATATACGGTATATGAAACACAGGTCAGTGCATATTATGTTTGACCATATGGACTCCCTTAGAGCGAAAACAAGGCATGCAAAACAAAGCAATTTCATGTGGGTGTTAAAATGAGCTTCTGTTTTGCTTCATGGCTCAAATCACGCTTCACTACTGAGTATTTTCATTCGTATGAGTAAGTCGACATCATCTAGTTTAATGGCGTTCAAAATAGCCTCGTTGGAACAGCAAAAACTCAGCAAGCTGTCAGCGGCAGGGCAAAACAATGAAGATTATTAAACAGGCTCTAATAAAACGTCTTAAGCAAAGCAGCTGGAAGTGAAGTGATAAATAATAAAGGCTTAGTCACACCAGAAAGTCTGGCAGCTCTAAATAAGTTGAGTAACTCTGCAATAATTTGGAAAGCCCAGTTCTGGTTTGGGATTTGAGCACCAAGGAAACAAACTATGAAGAAAAAGTGTCTTTACTGAGCTGCTTTTGAACCTCCTTGTAATCCATGAGCTTTTTCGTTTGCCGTGTCACATTATTCTCGTTCTGTTCTGCGCCTCTAATAACTTATCGCTTACTCGTTATATTAAATCAATTTTGTTATTTATTTAACATTTTGTATTATTGACTAATTATACTAGTACTACAACTTAATTATTTTAATAAACATCTAGGCCACCCATTGAGAACAGGTCACTTTTTGAGTCTTGGTCCTCCCAAGGTTTCTGCTTCTTTCTGCTATATTCAGTTTTATTCAGTTTTTTCTTGCCACTGTCACCTTAAGCTTGTTCAATTTGGGATTGGCCTTTTAGGATAATATAAGATTGTAAAGCTGCTTTGAGACAATGCTCCATTGTAAAAAGTGATATTTAAACAAATTGGACTTTGACTTTCTGACTTGTCTTTTCACGCTTATCATTTGCAACCTTCTGCTTTTGCTCTGTACAATTAGTCAATTAGTACACACCTTTATTGTGAATTAAAGGCTGCATAACGAAGTAACAGTGGCAAAGATCATGGTCGGGTGCTCTCGTGGTTCTTACACCCCGTCCAGGCTCCGTTTCGATATATCTTAAGACATTTGTGTTTGCTCAGGCACATTCGGAGCTCAATGCACAGACAACCAGAGCATAAGGTCATAATTCGACCTCACTCTCTTCCTCCCTCTTATCTTCCCCTGTGTAAAGGTCAGTGACCAGAGGCAGTTGTTCTAGCTATAATTACTAACAGAAATTGATGAAGACCACTACAGACAGTGCCAGTGGGTGTGAAAAAAGGTTAACACGCCTTGTGACTCTCTCTTTGTGTATCTTTGAGGTAGAGAAATTGTGACTGACATTACACATAAATGAAGTGTGGTTATTCTGAGAAATGTTTTCTACAGGTATTTATAATTCATGCAGTTTGATGGGCAGCACATGCAACACGCTAACCGATATTAGTGTGATTGGTATGTCATTCATTTTTGCTGCAAATGTTACTATAGATAGAAAATCTATGCACAACAGTAGGTTTTTACATCACTACTGTATTTAATCAACAAGGAACTTCATTTCCATATCTGTCCAGTTTTGGATTTAAAAATAAGGGCAGACTTTTTTAATTGCTTGTTCCTCGGATGTCCCTAAGAATCGACTGAGGAGGGAGGAAAAAAAATAATAAATCTTTATTTTTCAGCACTTTTCAATTTCTCGAGAACTATGTGGAATCAATACAAGGAAGGAGGAAGAAATAGAAAAACATTTTTATTTAAAAATAAAATGTATTTAACCTGCAATTAAATTAAAGTAAATCTGGGAAAAAAATTAAATGAACAGAAGAAAATCGCTGGCTCTCCACCGGAGGGCGGAAAAAGCTAAGAAATAAATGTTTTTTGATTTTTTTTATTTTAACCATTGGTGCTGCGGCAGATCCGAAAAAATACCCTTCCCTCCAGTAATCCCCCAATTTTTTTTTTTTTGGTATTCTTCAAATATGATTGTCGGCGGATCCGCGAAACAAGCAATAAAAAAGGGACGCTATATTTATTTAAAGTATTTCTACACTATTTTAGCAGTAGAACTTGCTTCTTACTTACTTCTTAACTTCCTTCTTGTTTTTGGTGAGTATTCATCCGCTGAGTAAATACGCTATTTACTGTATATCGTAATATTTTATGATTTCTAACATTCCTTTATTGTTAGAATTAATATTTTACATATATCTTTTATATATTTTGTGATTTTGTTAATGTAATGAATGTAAGTTACGCAAAAACCCGCAAAACAGCTAAAATCCACAATATATTATTTCCATTAATATTTATAGAAAACCCGCGATGCACCGAGCCCGCTAAAGGTGAACCGCGAAGTGGCGAGGAAACACTATACACATTGCTTGTCTTAAAGTGACACATTTTATTTTCATTACACATTTTTAGTATTTCATGTTCACTCTTGTGGTTCTCTGGCATTCACTGACTTTGGAGTGTATTTGTGGGCGGGACCAGAGTGGTTGATTTTACATGAGAGTAAAGCACAAACAGTGCTGTTGTCTAATAACATTCTATTTTCTGTAACAATTTTTCTCACCAGTTCTCGTGAGGTTAGTGACATTTCAGTTTGGAGAGGCACAGGAATGTTTTTTAAAATGATAATATAATACGGGAAATTTACAGGAAAATACTAATACGGGAGAACAGGCGGGAAAGAGGGGTAAAATACGGTCGTTTTCATGCCAAAACAGGAGACTTAACAGATATGCATTTCACAAAATAAATGTAACAGAATTCCCCAATAAATGTTTATTGTATGCTGATCGCAAAAACTTAGGGGATTTCAAAATGAAATATTACATAATGCAATATCCCCTAATGTGTATATATATATATATATATATATATATATATATATATACTGTGAGCAGTGTATATATAAAATAATACTTCGTAATATATATAAAAAAGAAAGGTCATTTGCATTAAGGAATTATATAGGTCTGGTTGTTACACACACGGTTTGATAGATACTGATCTACCAACAGAAAAATATTTGAGTGAGATCTCGTCTAGGATCCTGTTATAATGTCAGTTAATTGGTTAATGAATAGGAATTTGGAAGATAAGGCTTTTACTATTAATATTACCAGTCAGAAACGAAATACAGCATGGGCAGCTGAAAATAATGAAAAAGTTTTAACACCAGCAAATTTGTGTGTCATTGTGGGTGTTGTGAAGATAATAAGACAGATCGGAGCTGCTGATGCTGTATAACGCCCCGTTTCCATTTCATACCTATCCAGAAAAATGACATCGAAGCTGATTCTGTTTAGACTTAAACAGGCTTTAGCCGAGCTGTGAATTCTTGAGTAGCCCAGCTGAGTAACTGTTGAGTAACTGTTTTCATTTCCAGCACATTCAAATCCTCATTTGTAAAGGGGACAACCCAAATTTAAATGAAAAGACATTTTCAAAGACAACAGATAGATTTTATAAACTTATTCTAATTCATTCAGGCAGTCTTTTACTCTTATAATAATAGCATTGCTGCTTTGTTATATTTGGCATTGTTGCCAGGTTATGTGTGTATGTGGTGGAGTAACACTCAGCCAATCAGAATGCTGGGTTGGAGCAAACTGTGGTAATGAATCTTAACAAGCATCTAAACCTAAGCTTTTACTCATGTTATTGCCTCTTCCTCTCATGTTGATACAGCAACAACCTTTTATATCTAAACCTCCAGAGCCGCGGACACACAGTAAAGATTCTTCTATCAATAGGGCTCAAGGCACGAGGAGGATAGATGACCTCCGGAGCCAGAGCTGCACAGGATTATCATCACACATGGACAGCGGAGAGATAATGTATGTTTGTGCTCTATGTACATTGTCAGGCACTAAGACCCTGAGCTGTATTGTTCCTGTGCAAAGAACAGAGAAAATGAGAGTGGGGGGTCGAGTGAAAGAGAGAGCCAGAGTAGAAAGGAGAGAGATGGAATAGAGGAGCTGATCTGCTGAGCTCTGGTGGAGTTTGGAAGTCTTTTATGCAGAGACTTAAAATGGCATCGGACGGTATAAATATCCAGCTCTAACAGGATTAAAGCAACAGCAGCTCCTTCCCGGGAAAGGCCACTCAAAGAGAGCGAGAGAGCTATAGATATACAGAGAGAGAGAGAGAGAGAGAGAGAGAGAGGGAGAGGGTTGAGGGACTGTGAAGTGCAAGCTTTATGGAGAACATTAGTAGAGGAAGTGTGTGCTGATATGCTGTGACATGAGTCTGCTGTGGCTGTGTCAGGATCATCTGCTACCACACACACACACACACACACACACAGAGGGAGAGAGAGACT
This sequence comes from Parotocinclus maculicauda, assembly GCA_034780255.1. Lineage (NCBI taxonomy): Eukaryota > Metazoa > Chordata > Actinopteri > Siluriformes > Loricariidae > Parotocinclus > Parotocinclus maculicauda. The sequence continues at coordinate 5,008 of JAUZSU010015943.1, forward strand.
TGACTGAACTCTAACCCTCTCCAGCGCATACACAGCAGCTGAAACTAACTGGACTGATTCATCACTTTTGAAGCTTCTTCTCATCAGACCAGCATCCAGAAGAACAGGTACGTTCACAACCACTGAACAATTATTCCCTATCGAATCAGGAAGCACATTTTGGAAATCTGTAGAGATAAAACCACTGTTTTTAGATAGGAACCGTATCAGAACGTTCAGTGATATTCTACGTTATGGATGTAACATTTCTTTTAATGCTCTGATAACATGCCCTTCTGGATTTCTCCGTAATGGTGACTGCACCAAGAAAATGCTCACACTACATTCTCAGCATGAGTTGCAGCATTTGTTGGAGCGACATTTATCACTGAAACAACAAAACATTTAGGGGAACAGCAAATATATTCCGATCTGCACGAGATACAAAAACAAACATTGATCTATACAGATTGTTAACATTTTTAAAATTGCAAAATTGTTTAGCAGTAATAGGAATAATCTTTTTATTTAATCTAATCTATTTAATCCCAGATTTATGATGGGGTTACATTCTGATAATGTCCCATCGTCATTTGAGGAGTTTATACACTTTTAAGGGAAATTTTATTTCATTTGATCATTTTGTATTAAAGTGTCTATATATATATAGTACTGTGCAAAAGTCTTAGGCCACCTTTAGATTTGTTTTGCATTATCATAATATAGTGGCCATATATAACACATTTCTGAGGACTGGATCCAAAAATTTGAGACTTGGATTGGTCGCTCTACAATACTCTATTCCGATGATCTTCTTTCAAATGTTTGTGAGCTTTTGCATATCTTAAGTTTTTTTTACCCTGTTCTACTTCTGAAGAATTGGTACTTTTTTGGTTCCCAAAAAGGCTCAGTTTGATCCTGATACTGCCCCCAGACCTCCCAGCTACTGATATTGCTCAAGTTTAAAGAGAAAGTCACACTAAATACTTGCCTCTATAACCTATAAAAGCAGTTTTTAATACTGCATAACCATTTCCTGTCATTTCTGGTTGTATTTGAACAAAGAGGCAGGTAAATAATGATAAATGGTCACTGTACCATTGCTTTAGCAAAACCCTTTCTAATCTAATGGTGGCCTAAGACTTTTGCACAGTACTGTATATATCATAGCACAGCATACCTTAACCAGGCTTAATGAGCTGGTCAATCACTGGGAAAATATTCTAGATTGACATTAATTAACTGGTGAATATGGTGCATTATAATATATCTGCAAGTGGCACAAACACGTGAATCTCTAGGATTAGCAGTTCATTTGTAGGTGTTTTTAATAAGGTTTGAACGGGCGCCCTGTTTTATTAAAACAACAGGAATTTATCATTTTTGTATTTAAGTCTGATCTGCAGAGCAAACGTTAGTAGTGTATCATGAACTGAACAAAGGAGATTCCTGAAGACATCTGCAAAAGTATTGGTGATGCTCTTCAGGTTGTAAAAGGTTAGGCAACCATTTCCAAACAGTTTGAACTTCATGAATCCATATCAAACAGCTTGTGTACAAATGGAGGAAATTCAATACCACAATGTGTCATAGTCTGCAACGTCACAGAGGAACCCTGGGTAACATCTAAGCAACTAAAGGCATCTCTCACATTGGTTAATGCTGACGTTCGTGAATTCACCTTCATGAAAGCGCTGAACAACAGTGACGTGCTTTGTTGCAAGGAGAGAACTCCAAAAAAGGAACATTGCTGCACAAATATGCAAGAGAAATATAACGTTTTAATTCAAATGGGATTTGGTATATATAGAAAGAAAATAAACTCATTTGTGCATATAAACCTTACCCCATCTGTGAAACATGGTGGTGATAGTGTCATGATTTGCACCTGTTTTGCTGAATCTGAGCCAGAGCTATGATGGAGGGAACAATGATTTTTGAGTTATAGCAGCACATCCTTAAGGAAATGTAAGCACATTTGTCTGAACTGAATCTCAAGAGACTGTGTGTCACAAAGTAAGAGAGAGTGACTCTAAACACACAAGATATTCCACCAAAAAATGGTTAAAGATGAAGAAAGTTAAGGTCCTGCCCTTAATCTAATAGAAATGTTGTGGAAGAACCTGAAGTGAGCTGTTCGTCAGAGTTAGCCTTGTGTGTGTAGTTGAGTTCTTTTTATTTACTTTAGTTTTAATCTGGTGATGCTTTAAGTCATATGCAGAAATATGATCTAATAAGGGGTTCACAAACTTCCCAGCGCTACCATATGTAGATTGTGAAACACCCTTGCTGCTCTGGTCTAAAATCTCCACTCAGTGCATCATCAATCATGCGGAAAGTGCTCATGTAGGTCAATCTGTCCTCATTTGTCTTCCTGATCAATGTCCTGACTTTTGATTAGCATACCAGTTAAAGGTGTACCCAGGGCTGGATCCCAGCTGGCGTACTGAGTCTCCCAGTGGTTCCCAAGACAACAGGTCCAGTTAAAAAAAACAAAGCACTATTTCTGAGCATTGCAGTAAAGGAATGTTACTGTATGTAGCTCTGAGTGGCTCTGAAAAGAGAGTGAGAGGTGTAGAGTATTCCTCAGAAAACAATAATCACTTTTGTACTCATTTATACTGTACAGTATTTATTATTATTATTATTATTATTATTATTATTATTATTATTATTATTAATAATAATAATAATAAGAAGAAGAAGAAGAAGAAGAATGGAACTGAATTATTACAAAACATATTATTTATAATAGTAAATCTATATATATATAAATCTATATATAGTAAATCTATTTATATTAAACTATATTTATTTATTTATAATGTATATTTTATTATACTTATTAAAATAAATAATAGAACATATATAATAATAATAATAATAATAATAATAATAACAAGAATAATAATAATAATAATAATAATTATTATTATTATTATTATTATTATTATTATTAGTAGTAGTAGTAGTAGTAGTAGTAGTAGTAGTATTATGATAATATAATAATATTATTATTATGAGTATTATGATTATTATTATTGCTACCATTATAGTTAATATTATTGTTATTATTGTTATTATTATTATTGCTATTATTGCTACTATTATTATTATTATTGCTACTAATATTATTGCTACTATTATTTTAATTATTGTTATTATTATTATTGCTATTATTGCTACTATTATTATTATTATTATTATTATTATTATTATTATTATTGCTACTATTATTTTTATTATTGCTACTATTATTATTTATTATTATAATAATAATAATAATAATAATTATTATTATTATTATTATTATTATTTCTACTATTATTTTTATTATTGCTACTATTATTAATTATTATTATTTATTATTATTATTATTATTATTATTATTATTATTATTATTATTGCTAATATATTTTTTTATTATTGCTATAATTATTATTATTGTTATTATTACTATGGCTGTGTGTAAGTAAGGAACTTGTTTAAATATCAGAAAATAACAGACTTTAGGACACTTCACATCACTCCTATTTCTCCTAACATTATGATTAAATGTTATCCTGATTTAAATAATAGTCTGAGACTGAGTACAGTCATGTGTCAGTGAATCTGCTGTATGTTTCCTCATTTGAATTATCAGTAAAATAACCCTATCTGCACCCACTGTACTTCAGGTATCTATATTTAGACGCTCTTTAAATAAACTCGGAAGTCATTTGCAAGTGCTGGAACAAAACCAGTTCTTTTTTTTGATCCAGACAGGCATTGCAGATAGAAATGTAGGATTAAAGCGGCCACTCGTGTTTTTTATGTGTCATTGTTTTGTGTCGTCCTCTCCTTAAAAACCGTGTTAAAAGTGTTCTTCAAGAACATGTCATTTTAACAAATTCAGAAACCAATCACAGCTGCACTTGAACACTGCACTTGATGGTCGTAGGTGTCACACAGGGCATCTGCAAATAGGATTTTGAATGACTGGCCCATTGATTCAGAGACGAGGTTTACCGCAAATCGCAAACAGATGAAAGCCAAGGACGTTTTCACCTCCTCTAGCGCCAAGGCTCCTATTTTCGGGGGCGTGAATCATTATTCATGACGAGATGTGCCTTTTTATTACCTCGCTCATTGATTGAGAACATGTAAGCTGATTTCGTCTGTGTTCTCTTAAAGCTATTCATCAGAACGGACTCGCCATGAACCAAGTTCTGTTGGGCTTCTCCCCAAGTATCCTCCCCGGGCCCAAGGAGGGAGACCTGGCTACCCATGACATCGGGCACGAGAACAAGAGAATGCACTCCGACAAAGGTGAGGATCATCAGCCGTCCAATGGTACTTAACTTCTTACAATTCTTCAACGCGACCAAATAGTTCTGTCCAGATTTCAGCTCCAAACTGTTCATAATTATTTTAATGATCATGACATATCACTTTCTCTCCAGACTCTCCCCACAAAGTATATATCAGCCATTTGACTACCAATGTTTGGGTTGCCAGATCCTGCAAAATCTAGTTAACTTTCGATACATTAGTCGCTAATTTGCACGTAAGATTCGGCAGTTTATTATCAAATAATCTTTGTGGTAATGATTTGGCCCAGCTGAAGGTTAATGGGTTTGTTTTAACATGTTTAATAGAGTATCAAACTAAACTAAACGCTACAGTTTACGCTACCTTTAACCTACGAAGTTTGTTTGGATCACAACCAAATCGTAAGTTGGGGAGCACGTGTACATTTGAGAAACAAATGTTAAAAACCTGTAACAGGTTTCCAGTATTTGAGCGCAGCGTTATAGAAAGGAGGCCAAATTTGCTTAGAATGAGCAGACCTGGCAACTAGATGCTTCTGGAACATTCTGTGATCTGTCAGTCATGTATGAGCAAACCAAATGGATGTACATGATGTGAGAAATCAGGTTACTGGAGTCAAATCCAGTTCTTTTTCTGATTACTTAATCTGATCTCTAGATAGAAGTAAACTGTTCAGAAATCCCACTATGATTGGAGTACTGATAGTTTGTCAGTTACGGGCTGACAGAAGAACCTTTGACTGATAGGAGAACTCGGGATGGGCTATACTGCATCAGGAGATCAGTAAAGATAATGAGCGCCTTTACATGCACTTAATAATCCGATAAAGGCAGAGGGTCAAATAATTTTGTCAATAATCACATCAACATTCTTAAACATGACTCAGGCAATAATTGGATTTCTACTTTGGAGACCAGTCAATAATCCTATAGATAATACCTAACATAAATTTCAAACTTCAGTACTAAATTATGACATGTTTCATTTTCTCGAGTGTATACTGCGTTTCTCTTTCCACTACGTGTTTGATTGCTGTTTCGCTGTGTTTTAATCCTTGGGGGGGAGTTAATTACTGGGTTGCCAGATCCCACGGGGAATAGAACTCCACCGTCAATGGAAAAATAGAGCAAATACAGGTTCGTTTTTAGAATATGCAGACCTGGCAACTCTGTTGGTTAGGCCACATGATCAGACTGAGAAACCAGATGAATTCGGATAAGAGATCGGATTACTGGGAATAATCCAGCTCTCTTTGTTGGATTTCTTAATCTGATTTCTAAATCGGAATATGATGTTGACATGACCGCTTGACTAATTAGATAGCCGTAGAAATCAGATCGTGATCAGCAGAGGTGGGAGTAAATCACACTTGTGCAAGTCTTAAGCAAGTCTCAAGTCTTAAGCTTCAAGTCTCAAGTCACTGTGGAAAAATTCAAGCAAGTCAAGTCAAGTCATTCAAATTATTACGCCCTCACTTGCTAATGTTCTGTTAGCCAGTAATTAGCGTTAGCTTAACAGACACAGTCACCTCTCTCTGTGGGTTTTGAAGTGGTGAATAAAGTTGTGGTGGTCGTGTCGCTGATTGTGCTACAAACCCTGCACGTTGCTGTTCGCTTTTTGTTCTTCTTATGGACTACATGCTTCTTAAATCCA